>BQNB010143774.1:0-16946 GCA_026074375.1 Tanacetum coccineum | reverse complement strand
AAATATTGTATGGCCAATATAGTTGCTCATGTTGTAGGGGTCCTCAAAATGGTGGAAATTATCCTAGTTGTAGCATGGTAGGGTCAGGAAACGAGTTTGTCTATGATCAAAATCCTTATTTCTACAATGAAACACCTAATTTCTTTAACCAACCCTCGCAACACTAGATCGAGACATACTCGTGTGAGTTATGTGGAAGTAGGTCTCACCACAATTTTGATTGTCAAATAGGGAACACGATTGTCTATGAGCAGGTTCCGTGTGACAATCAAAACTATGGCTTATACCAACATCCATACTATTCTCCGAGTCCACCACAACAGTTTTACTGTTGTGAGGTCTGTGGAGGTCCCTACTATAGTTCAAATTGTCAAACTAGGAACCCGCTTGTCCATGAGCCTAATCCTTGTAACAATTATGACTTGCCTTATTTTGACCAACCTCCACAGTACCATATCGACCAGTCGCCCCCTTAGGATTTAGAATCTAAAAGACTTTCTAAAATCAAAATTGAATGTCTTCGGGAGGATGTGCTTAGTACTCAAATACCCAATCCCCTTTTTAACCTAGATACTAAGGAGAGGGACGATGATACGGAGGTGATCTTTGACAAGGAGCTATTTTTAAGAGAACGTAATACCACTCATGTCACACCTCAGTCACTTACATACACACCACCCCCACCTTTCTTAGCTACCATGGAACCTTTAGACACCCTCTTAATGGGGGATAAGGATATTAGCACTACTCTCGCAAGGGAAAATAACAAATTCATAAAGTTTAGTGTTGATGATCTTGTCCCAATCCCAAGGGAGTCTGAGGTGACATTAGTTAGTACTAATTTAGAGTGTAGTATGCCCATTGATTCACAACCTTTGCCTTGCACTGATGTTTTGGGAGATGCAAAAGTAGATATCGACTTACCTTTTGGAGAGCATTTAGACACCCTCCTAACGGGGGATAGGGAAATTGACTTTAATCATAGTGATTTAGAAACCATTGACCCTGTTCTAGACCCAAGGATGTTTAATGTACCTTTAGGTAATGATGATTCGATTTCTAGATATTTTGATGTGACTTATTCTAATCCTCTATTTGACTTTGATGATAACTTCACATTAAGAATTGATAACAAAATTTTTGATGATGATTTTGAGGATTTAAGTAGCTTGGACCCCCTTGATGCATGCGATACGGATAAGTTTTAAATTTATAACACGAATACCGAATTTCTTAGCAACACATACAAGCAAGTGTACTCGTCCGTTGATAGCAAGCGATTGTATGGTAAGCCAGGATCGTTCTTGAGGATTAGTGTGTTTTGGTGGTTTTAAAGTTCGGGCTAACAATTCTAACAAGCAAATAATTGAGATTATCGAGATTCAAATGATTAAAAACTACACTTGATTAAACTAGTTTGGGAAATCCAATTTGTATGATTGTGATGAACATTTTAACATGTTGATTATATGAATTAGATGGTGATCTAATCTATTGTTTTCAAAACCTTCAATCTTTGTCAAGACCTTAAGTGACATAAACAAGCTTTACGTTCAATCAATCAATTCAAGACAACTTCATGTTTTAACTAGTTTGATTCGTGGTTCGTTTCACAAACATGTTAATACCCACAACTATGTTTCTTGTTAGATCAAACCGCTTAAGAAATGGTCAATACAAAAGGTAGCCAATCATAGACAAAAGGCAACAATTGATTGGTTAACAAGATCCCTTTTGTCCTATTATGTGTTTAACAATCAATCTGGTTTGATAAAACAATGTCACATGAATCATAAGTATAGATGGATCTCAGAAAATAGTTGAAATTGAAGAAATCATGTTATCACAATCATAATCAAATCATCATTCCACAAACATCATTTAATCAAGTGTATAAAGATACTAGCCACTCATAACAAACAAAGACATATTTCTAGAAATAAAGGATTCATAAACATGATTAAAAGGTTCTTACAAAGTATGTAAAGATTACAAGAAATGAGGCTTGGATGTCTTGAAGAATTCTTGATGTTCTTAACCTCCTAAGATGGCTTCTTTCTCCTTCAACTTCTGGGATTTTCCTAGGAATCTAAGAAGGGTTTATGGCTTTGAGAGAGTAGTAGAGATCTTTGTTAATGAGATTGATTAGAGATTGATTGAAGATGTCTAAAACATTAGCCAAGACCTCTATTTATACCACTAGGAAGACCTTGGGGTATTTAATGCTTAACTTTGGGCCAAAGGGTCATAAAATTCCAGGAAATAGAAGTCTAGAGACCTTCTGATCATTCTAGAGCTTCAAACAACGTGGGTAACATCAGACGCAGACGAGCCGCCTAGCTCGTCATCTCAGCTGGCCGGTTGGGGCTTCATCCCCACGTGAGTGTTGCTCGATTTTGCGTTTAAGCTCTTCGTTTGAATCGTGCTTGGTCGTGGGTCTTTATACTTTAGTAAATCTTTGTTTAGGCTCATCCTTGGGACTTAGAAGCTCGAATGATTGGGTCTTGCATTCTTGAAATGCTTCCAATTTTTAGTCTTGACTCGGGATTCTTCGTACTCGTATAAAACTTGATTTCCTCGTTCTTTTCTTCTATTTTCTTGTACTTGGCTACAAATAAACTTGCAAACACACTTTGATGCAATAAAGTAACAAAATAGATAAATAGCCAAATAAGTTATACAAAAGTACAGATAACGCTACTAAAAATATACTCAATTTAAGCGTTATCACTTTGCATTTGATTCTTCTTCATCATATTCTTGTCACTTTTGACATCCTTATCATTTTTTGTTTAATATTTTTCATTCAAAGCTTTATCTCTGAAATCCCTTTGGCATTCAAAACATGTTGATTTTGCACCTCAAACGCAATCCACCTAGACCTAACTTTCCTAGAAATTGGAAGGAGACTTGGGGAGACAATTCTGGTTCTGGAAGATTATAGGAGTATTTGAGAGTAACTAAATCACATTGTGCAACTCAATCAACATATGCCTAGATAATTCCTTTAGAATAGATGTTTGTGGAGACCATGATGAAAATCTGACATCGTATTATGAGATTTTGATAAGATCAAGAGGAATTAGAACACACACTTGGTCTGTTTTTCATATGCGGTGGCATTTCTTTTCTTGCATACTTTTCTCTTTTTATTTTCATGTGATTTTCCTTCTTTTGAAACACATGACATATACTTTTATTTTTTTAAGTATACGATTTCTCAATTCTCTCTTTCTATTTTTTCCTTACAAATCTCTCTTTCTGTTTTTCATCATTCTCACTAACAGCAAATGAAGAAGAATTTTGATCTTTGAAAGTTTTCAATCATTGTTAAGACACTCCCCCTTAACATATGCCAAAAAACATTTTTAACACTAAGCTAAAAACACAAAAAAATGGATAAGTTAAGATGAAATGTAAACAATTTACCATTTCCTTAACTTTCTGAAAACTTTTTCATCAAAACATACGGGCACTCCCCCTCGAAAAATAATGTATCTTAGCTAAAACCTTTGTGAGGGAGTTCCTCTTTTCACTTCTGAGTTCTTTATTTCTTTAAAGACTTTTCACAAAGAGTACATCGATTTGAAGACCTTTTAAAATTGATTTTATCTTGAAAGTATCACATTTTAAAATTCGAATCGATTGTAACTCATCAACTTGAGATCATTGACTTTTAGACAACTTGATTTTATCATTTAAGTACCACATAAAGATTTTGAAAAAAATATTTGTCAATGACTCAAGTCAAAGAAGACTTCTCTTCTTTTTTAAAGATAAACGCACTTATGCGTACACTTTCTTTTCTTTAAAGCACGGGTTATGTACTGAAATGCACACAAGCCAAAAAAATAAAGCTCGGGTTTCATACTGAATATGTATGAAAGCTATTATAGAAACCAAAAAAATCTTTTTTGTATTTTCTATAAAGTTTTGAATAAAAGAAAATCTTTTTGTCTTTTCTAAAATTTTATAAAAGAAAATCTTTTTGACTTTTCTATCAAATTTTATATAATAAAAAATCTTTTTGAATTATTTTAAAGTTTATTTGAAATAAAAACTTTGTGAATTTCCTATCAATTTAAATAACTTTTGGTACCCACTTAAGCATGTTGCTAACGGGATTACCAAATTTGGAGAACCAAATGTAAGTTGCGTCAATTTGATGCATAGAAGTTGAATTCCAAGGAGATTTGAAACCCGGTGTTTCTTTTCGAAATAACTTTCTTGGAATGAATCGTGTTTTAAAACTCTTCTTATTTGTCTAATTTGACTTATAAAACCTTGATGTTTCATTAGGAGTTTTAAAACTTTTCAAAGGTGTCAACATCGTTTTGAAACCCAGTGTTTCATTCGATGTTTTAACCCATGAGGAAGACGAAGATTTCCATTTATTGTTGAAACTCGGTGTTTCATTCTGAAAAATTCTTTTCGAAATGAATGGAAACAATACATCTTTCACATGTTTCAAAACTGAATCATCTCTTTTACGCATTAAAAACATTTCATCCCTAGAATACTTAAGTCGTTTGGAAATGTTTTCCTTAATATTCCACGCTTGTTTTGAACTTTCATTTTTCACATGATTTTGAGAAGAAACTGTTTCAGATGAATGTTGTTTCTTTAAATACTCTTATCTTTTTGCAAAGAATAAGTAGTAAATTGAGAAAGCTTCTTCGAAATCGGTTTTGAAGATTTACCCGTGTAAATCTTTTCTGAAACATTCACTTTTGGAATTGATTTTGTGAAAACTTAAGAATCAACCTTTTTTTATTTTATTGACTCAAACAATCTTTGGTAATGCATTTTCAAATCATTGTTCTCTTTTTTAAGTTTTTTCACAAGAAGTTTCATGTTTTTCTTTCAACACATAATATGATGTTCTCAAATCATTGTTTTCTTTCTGCAATGAAGTGTAATTTTGAGATGCCAACTGTGATTTTAATAAAGCATTTTCTTTTTCAAGATTTGCAAAATACGTCTCAAATTTATCAGTTCTTCTTGAAAGCTCTGTTTTGACATCATCAAATTCTTTGACTCGTTGTGCTAAAACCTTTTCGAACTTTGAAATCTTAGTCTCAAACACCTTTTTCTCTTCATCAAAACATTTCACTTTATCCCCTATTTCCTTTACAAGTTCTAAATTCTTAGTCTCAAACGTTGAACTTGTAATGGAAATCTTTGAAACATTTGATCATATTCTTTCTCGATCATTTCAATCATTTTCTCAAGAGAATTATCATGTTTTAGAAACTTAAAATTCGTTTCAAGTCTTTGTTTCAAAACAACATTTGAAGCCAACAAATCATTATACTCTTTTTGCACCGAAGAAGACACTTTTTTAAGAAATTCATTTTTAGCCAAAAACATTCGTTTATCTTCTTCAAAAATAATGATTTGTTGTTTCATCTCTTGATTTGAAATCTGAAGTTTTTCAAAAAGTTCCGAAACTTGAGATTTCATTTGATCGATCTATTCTAATAACTCAGATTCTCCTGATTTTAGAACTTTATTTTCAATTTGTAAACTTTTTATTTCAACATTTAAGCTCTCAATTTCTTTTAAAGCACAATATTTATCATCTGAAAATCGTACAACAAATTCAGCAGTTTCTTTTAATTGTGTTTGCAAACTCAAAATTAAATCCGTTTTTGAGTTATCTCGTGTGTCATGAACAATTTCTGAATCAAACTCAAACTGTACCTCATAAAATGGATCAGATTGTTCTTCTAACAATCGTATTATCTTATACTGAGCATAAATTATTTCATCTCTTTCTATCAAGTCGCTTCTGCAAGTGCGCGTGCCTTAGATAGCTCTTCAACCGATAAATTCAAAATTTCATTTACACTCTTAAGTTCCTCAACTTGCACTTGAAGATTTTAAACCATTATAAAATCAACAACTTTTGACTTTAAATGTTCATTTTCACTCTGAAGTTCCTTAACTTGCGCTCGAAGATTTTGAACCATTGTAAAATCAACAATCTTTGACTTCAGATGTTCATTTTTGGAATCCTTTTTACGTAGACACTCTTTTAGCTCTGAAATTGTCGTTTGTTTAATCTTAACAGTGTTTTTAAGCTCAACTAATTGACCACTCATCGTGTCAAGTGAATCCTCTTATTCTTTAATCTTTTTAGTATATTGTCTCATAATCATAAAGTGAAGAAAAAGTGATCACATATTTTTTGTTTTCTTTCTCGAGTTTTTCACACTTTGCTCTATACGATTCGAGACTCATATACATGATGAACAATACACTAACTTACCAAAAAAATCCCACAAAAATTTCAACGAATAACCCGATAAACGTGCTCAATTATTAATGACAAACTAATATCCCGCAAACAAAAATTATTTAAGCTCAATTAAAACGTAGACCAAAAACGATTTATGCTGAATATATTGCAAAAATTCAGCTCACACTTAAAGTTGATAAACGAAAATTTGAATAAGTCTATTTCAGCCCAACAAAAATTATGCCAGCCTAATTTGTTTATCTTTTATTTTAGGTAAACATAAAATTTTATCAAAAACTATATGCTATACTTCTTTAAACAAAAATTCGTTGTATGCAAAAAGTTAACATACACTTGAATTTTACCAATCATAAAATTTTGTTTCTTTTCTTTCAACCCACATCAACGCAATCCACCACTTTTGGTCTGAAATTTTTTGGTAGATAAAAATAAAATTCAGCCCAACTCAAGTATTATAACCCCACTCTCACAATTGTTATAAAAACTCATACAATTGTTGCCTTAAACCTAAATCTCACCTCATACACCTCCCTTTATTATTTCTCAGTCACACAAACAAAATATCTCACTTTATCACTTATTTGATAAAACAAAACACACAGCCAACACAACACACTCTTTCTTTCTTTGATCTTGTTTGAATGTCACACAGACAATCAAATATTTGTGTCTTTGCTTTCTGCTAGGTACAAATAAATGACACGAATGAGTTAAGACACAGCTCACTCGGTTACAAGGTTTTTGAAGGTAGGTTGTTCTTGATTGTTCTTCGTTTTGATATTGTTAAACCGAATGAAAAGAAGGAATGAAACAATCTTGTTTTAATTATTTCTTTATTATTTTGAATATTAAAAGAAGTGTTTGCTTCAAAAAGATCAATGATGAGTTGATTTATTTCGTTATGAAAAGATCTTTAAAGTTCTTTGAATCTCTTTAAGAGATACGAAACTAAATCTAACTGATATTTATTCTCTTTTTTTTAGTAAGAATATTTTAAGATTAGGAGGATGGGATGTAAACTAGTGTTGGATTTGTTGTTGTTATGAGGAGGGTTTGATTAGTCTAGATCTAGGTTGCATGTGATTGAGTTGTTACAGATTTGTAATGGTTATTTTCTTTTGTGTGGTGGATCTTTAAAGATCCATGAACTTCTTGATGTATACATAAAGAAAAATTTCTGAGATCTTGGTTTGAGTGCATATTTCGCACAAACAATTGAAATTGGACAGAGTTTCTTTTCCCAAAAATAACATATTTCGCACAAACAACCTGTTAACATATTTCACGCATTTAATCCTTTGTCATATTTCGCACATTTAATCATGTGTCATATTTCGCATATTAATCTTGTGTCATATTTCGCACATTTAATCCTGTGTCATATTTCACACATTTAACCCTGTGTCATATTTCGCACATTTAATCCTGTGTCATATTTCATAGAAAAGCGGAAAAACTTGTTTTGACTTTTTGACCAAAAAGTCAAACAGAAAGTCAAACAGAAAGTCAAACTTCTGAGAATTAGTTACAAATTTGTTACAAATCAGTTAGACTTTTAGATCTAAAAAATAAGATGTTTTTAAGCAAAATAAGCTCTGAAATAAGCATATCTAAAGCAGATTTATAGCAGATAAGCATTGAAATAAGCAGATTTAAGCAGAAATATGCTCAAGCAAAAGCTGTTTTGACTTCTTTTTAAGATATTAATAAGCATATCTAAAATCTGTTTAAATAAGCCTTTTAACAGAACAAATAAGCACAAATTTACCTCAGAATAAGCAGTTAAGACTAGCAACTAAGACTCGAATAAGCTGAAATTTAAATCTATATCTGATAAGCACGAACTCAACTAAATAAGCCAACGAATAAGCTGAATTAACTGAAAAACTAAACTGATAAGCAAATGAGCAATCAGAATAAGCAGATAAGCAATTAGAATAAGCACATAAACTTGATAAGCTCAAATAAACTCGTATACTCAAATAAGTTGATCAAAACAAAATAAGCTATTTTGAGCAAATAAGCACACGAGAATCAGAATAAGCATGAATAAGCTATCGAAATAAGATGAAAATAAGCTGATAAGCTCGAATAAGCACAAATAAGCAAATTTTCAATCTCTCAAACACAATCAAACACTAAAAATAAGCACTAATCTGCAATCAATGGCTCTGATACCATATATTAAAGAGTTAAATCTTGATTGATGATTAATGTGTTTAAATCAAGGTGTAATTAGTGTGTGTGTTTAGAGAGAGAAAATAACTAACTTGCATATTGATTAGATGAAATTATTACAGCTAACCATGTCATAAATACATTCCCTATTTATAGCCATCTTAGCTACTAAACTTTCCTAACTTAACACAAATTGTCCCTCCACTTTTACAATAGTGAAAAGTAGATTTTTTCTTTATTTCTAACACGTTCCTTCCGGATCAAAGCATCTGCTACAACGTTCGCCTTACCATGGTAATATCGGATTTCACAATCATAATCATCGAGAAGCTCGATCCATTGACACTGCCTCATGTTTAGCTCCTTTTAGTCAAGTATATGTTGAAGACTCTTGTGATCGGTAAACACTACACACCTCGTGCCATATAAGTAGTGCTTCTAGATTTTAAGAGCGGACACCATAACTCCTAACTCCAAGTCATGAGTAGTATAGTTCTTCTCACGAACTTTCAGTTGTCAAGAGGAATAAGTTATAACCTTCTCATTCTACATTAACACAGCTCCCAATCCTTTATGCAAAGCATCGCAATAGACCACAAAATTTTTAATTCTCTGAGGTAGTGCCAAAATTAGCGCGCTACAAAGCTTATGCTTTAACAGTTGAAATTCTAACTCTGCTTTTTCTTCCCACTCTAACTTCATGTTTTTCTGGGTTAGTTTCGTCAGAGGTTTGACAATCTTTGAGAATCCTTCAATAAATCTCCGATAGTAACCGACAAGACCTAGAAATTGTTGTATTTCCGCTTATGTTGTAGGTGTTTCCTAACTCCTTGATGGATTCTATCTTGGCGAGATCAACGTGAATACCTTGGCTTTCAATCACGTGAATAAGAAATTGCACTTTCGGGATCCAAAATTCACACTTAGAGAATTTTGCGTACAATTCTTCCTTCTTGATCAATTCCAAGATTAGATTCAAATGCTCCTCGTGCTCTTTTTTGCTTCGAGATTATATTAGGATGTCGTCTATAAACACAATCACAAACTTATCAAAGTATGGTTTACACACCTGATTTATCAGATCCATGAATACCGTCGATGCATTGGCCAATTTAAAAGGCATTAATTAGAACTTGTAATGACCGTAACGAGTCCTGAACGTCGTCTGATGTATCAAGTTTTACTATTTATTTTATGCCGAATATACCTAAAAACAACACTTTAATGAGTAGTGTACCCGATCAGATGTAGCTTTATTGGTAAGTAGGGTGTCGATCACTAAGAATGAGAGCGTTAATTCCTAATTCTATCTGTATTTTAGTTATCTAAGTTAAACCTAAAACTAATGCAAAAATGGGGGTTTCAGCCTGAGAGACTGGCATGAGTTTTAGGTTTCCTAAACTATGTTGATGACAATTAACACACACAAGTTGATAAACAGAAGATAAAGAAGCGGTCAAGCCTAATGTAAGGAAAATGTACTAACCATGATTAATCTAATTAAAACACAGGTTTGTTCATTTAGTGCAATGACTGACTTATCTCTAAGTGGCATCATTCCTAGATTTAGGCGGGACTTCTTCCTAAAACCTAGACATGCTAATTCTATCACAATTAAACGCATCCGCATAAAGCATCCTTATGTTGATTATAATTCATCTTAGAAGGCAATAATGGTGATCTTATTGGATTCTAGCTCATCGAGACTTTACTAACTTACTGCTTACGGTATTTTACATAAGTGGTAGTTTACTATCTAAACTAAGCCAAGGGAATTAGAACGTTATTTGTTAGAATCATTCTAGGTCACCTGCTAGTCTAACTTGTTTACTAAACCAAAGGCACTATCCGATATCTAGTTAAGCTACAGGTGATATCCTTAGACACGGATTTAGCAGGACTTAATTTGTGATCCCATTAATTCCACCTATATAAATTACTATATGAGAACAATCCGATTTAAGCTACGGTCGATATCCTTAGACACGGAATGAACACATATTAAAGCACATAGACGAGTATCATGTGATGAACATAATCAACAATCAACGATAAATTAAGCAATCAAGATATAAATAAACCAAACATTAAATCTTCATAATCATGGCTAATACCTAAAGGTATTAGCCGATAGTCATTGTAACAATACACAAATTCATAGATGAGCGATTAAAGTAAAGAAAGATTATGCTAACCGAACACGTATATAGAGCGTAAATGATTACAAGAGTTTTCCTAATGATTGGAGCACTTTTTAGGACCTTCTTGGCTTCTTTTATCTTCTGGGAATCAAACTTGGTGGTTAAGGTATCGAGAATATGACTTAGCACACTTAAAACTCGTTTTTGAGTTTTCTATTTATAGGGTTTGGAGTCGGTTTGATGTGGCGTATCTAATATCTTGGATACGGCGTATTGGGGTTTCTTAGAGAAGGGACCACGTTTGATATCTTCCAGAATATTCATATACTATATTTCTAATACGGCGTATTGGTCTTCTCTGGATACGGCGTATTGATCATGTTTCCCTCGTGGTCTTTGGTGAGTGCAGACACTGATATGCCGTATCTTCCTTAATGGATAAGGCGTATTGGTTTTCAGAACAACAATCTTCAAAATATCTTCATTTAGGCTCCAGAATGCGTGCCTTTTAGTCAAGTTTCACCAAGTACTCCATAATTACTGCAATTCTCAAATATAAACGATTAAGTAACAATTCTTTGCAATAATCATACAAAATGGGTCAATTTCATGGGATAAATGATGCTATAAAATAGACGATATTTGATGTCATTAAATATCCCCCCACTTGAATCCTACTTGTCCTCAAGTAGCCTTTAGAAGTTTATAAAAATGTATCCCTAAGGATATTTTCCGTTAAGCATTTATTTGATCTATTACAAGTACACAACCAAACACCTCATGAATATAGGAAGATGAAAACACTCAAATCACTCAACTAATCTATGTGGTAACATGTAACTAATTCGCTCAATTGCTCGGTCGTAACGAGTATTCTATCATAAGCTTGGCAAGGATATACATCTCCACCACTAGAGCTAAAGAGTAACAAGTTTATAAAGGTAAATATGGGTTTGTATGATAAATGTTGGGTTGTTTGATTCATTTTACAATTTTCTTTTTTTCACAAAAGTACCACACAAAACAAGGTCGCTGAAGCACACAACATGGCCGTAACTAATGGAAATATACTGCGTGTTTGATCACATCCTTCATTCGGTTTAACCAATACGTTAGGATGAAGAATGATATAAGGTAGGGATCTTCTAACTTTCACCAATAGTAATAAACCAACAAGGCAGCTGAGACATGCATACATGGCCGTAACGACGGAATAGACATGCACGCTCGTACAAATCCTCATTCGCGTAAAACCCATGGTTAATGATTAGGAAAGGGAAATAAATTGTTGTTAAATAAAAATTATGAAGCAAATAGATCAAGTCTAAGACTAAAAACTGCTAGACACTTTTTCACGGTCCGGTTTACATGATAAAAGACACAAATATTTTCAAACGTCATGATCA
Source organism: Tanacetum coccineum (assembly GCA_026074375.1). Taxonomy (NCBI): domain Eukaryota; kingdom Viridiplantae; phylum Streptophyta; class Magnoliopsida; order Asterales; family Asteraceae; genus Tanacetum; species Tanacetum coccineum. The sequence continues at coordinate 4,959 of BQNB010143774.1, read as the reverse complement.
TTGATATTCTCTTCTCTCAACAAACTTAGTTGGCGTTCCACGTAACGGTCATACTTCCCATATGCCATACGTTACTTCTTTACGAAGGCAAGGGGCGATATCCTCACTTTTATACAATACTTTACATCGTTGATTTTATAAGACGTATCAACGAATAATAGATCCTTCGTGTATTCTCTTCGGTTAGTTGCGAAAACAATTATTTCAATCTTTCCTTCCCTTTTTTTTGCGAATTTTTAATTTTTTCCTTTTTTTTTTCTAAACATCTAACTATATATGAAACTCTTAGTAGTTTCACCATCTTCACGATCATAATAATTCCGGATAATTCCTTCGATAAATACATAAGTTTTGACTACTTTATACATTCTCATTTGCGATGTGCAAATTTCTTCTAACCGTACTAATATTGACACAAGACTCGGGAAATACATACTTTACACATTAAGCAACTAGCAACTGTAAAATAAACTTAATCTAACAGGGTAGGCTAAGGTGTAAAGGTGTAACAAAATAAAAAAGTTGGTGTAATTCCTAAAGGATTGGCTCTACGGGTTGTTCTTGGGGTATCTTACTCTTAAAGTGAGAGTAAACAAATGGTTTATACGGGGGATAACTAACCAGTGTAGTTAGTTAATAAACAACATGTAAAGTCGTTTTGGGTGTAATCTTAAAAATTTACCAATTTAAACAAGTTACTTCATCTAAATCTATAGTACTCATCACTGTGATCTCGAATAGATATACCAAGCCACGTTCTAAAGTCTACTACATCACCGACACACTCATATTTGTGGAATTTGGGTAAACATTTAGAAACGGATAGGTTAAATCCTCACAGTATCTAATAAGGGTTGTTATGTGCGGGTTATGTAACATGTAATTTCACAAAAGTATGCTTGAATTTTTTTTATTTGAGCATGTTTTAAGCATTTTAGTGTGAAAATTAGGACAAGTATACATTCTAATTCTCATCCCCCCGCTTGAATTATACAACATCCTCGTTGTATAGATAAAACATTAAATACGAGAATTAAAAAGAATTAGAATGAGAAACTCCCCTGATATTTGCTCGGTAGATTCTCCAAGTTGAGTTTATTGAGCAAGAATTTGTGTTGAACACCCTCCTTAAAGTTTCAAGACTCCAACACCTCCAGACTTGTAAATACTTCAACCAACTCGTCGATTTATTTTCTTTCATTGAGGTCCTGCGCAATAAATAGGAAAAACGTGCATTCCTATTTTTGGTACCTACGGTTAATTTAAACTAAACTAAACTAACTAAATATGAGTCAGCCTGGTGAATACGCCGTATCATGTGCATGAATACGTCGTATTTCCAGAACTGACAATAATGTTTTTAAAGTGCATAAAAAGTAAAGACTGATAACGTCTAGACAATCAATACGCCATACGGTATGAAGCAGATACGCTGTATTGATGTCTAGGAATACAGACTCGATAAAAATAAATAACATTCTGGGTTGTCTCCCAGGAAGAACTTTTGTTTACAATGAAGTCTTTAAGTTAGACTTTTCTCCTTCAGCATCTCTTTATTCAGCTCTAGTTACCATCCATCCTTCGTCTATCATACGAAAGATTTCTTGGTATGCTCGGCATGCATTTTCGTTTGCTCTTGTCAAATCGTCATATTTATTTTCTTTAACAGCAACATATTCACCATCTTGTCTGAATGAATACTTGATCATCTTGAATCTTCTTATAGTGCAAACCGGCAGCTCATGAATTTCACTGCCCATTAGACTAGCTTCTAAATCATGTTCCATACTCTTAATTAAACTTAATGCATAGACCCTCTTAATTATGTTACTAGTAGGTTTATTACTTTTTAAGAAAGTTTTATCATTCCCAACGCTTAGAGTTATCTTTGCTTTGAACGCGTTTATAATAGCAAGAGCAGTAGACAAGAAAGGTCTTCCTAGGATCAAGGAGGTCTTGAAATCCTCGGGGATATCTAAAATAATGAAGTCTACAAGGAAAGTAAATTTATCAATACCTACTAGTACATTCTCAACAATTCCTTTGGGTCGTTTCACTGTGAACATCCAGTTTTATAGTTGAAAGGCTTGCAAGTATGTTTGACTGGTTTGGTTCTTTCCATACTCCTGTGTTAGTCTAAAATTTCTTGTCCACCCAAGGTACGTCTTCGTCCATTCATAAATCCAGTCGTCCTTAAATTCTTCATAAGTTTTGAATCCCTTAATGTCTTTCGTAAGGAGATCAGGATCTATCTTGAGTAGGTAATTAAACTCTTTGAATTTTTTGTACATCGGTGTTTCATAATTAAACAAGTTCGTCTCAATCCTAAAAATTTCACCGATTTCTTGTTCATCATCGTGGTCAGTTTCCTCATTTCGTCATTTCCCATTTTCCAATAATCCTACAAAGCTCCTTTAGTAAATATATCCATAGTCTTATAGTTCACAAACTTTGAGGCCAACCAAACTTGAGGTTAGTAGGGTCCCATATAATCATCTGTGTGTTAGTTTTGCCAGTGCGAGAAGGCGGGTAGTATTTTCCAAAGAATTTGGCAGTTAGATCGACCCAACTATCAATTGATTCTTTAATCTTGTCAAATCATTTCCTAACTCCACAAACTAATGAGATTGGAAAGACAACAGCTCGAAGCTTATCATGATTTACATTGGGTAAATCAATTGGGTCAACAATTCTGAAGAAGTATTCGATATGATTGACTGCGTCTTCTCCATTAACCGTAATGCATGTAATTCCTGAATAGTAATCTTTATGGTCATTAGTCATGAATTCTTTCATAGTTGATTTTGTTTTCTTGTCTGCTATATCTTCTTCAATCAACTAGCTCTGATAAGTATTATCTATAACAAAGGTAAAAATATCAACAGGATTTGCTCTAAAGAAAGATAGAAAAAAATTTAGCATGAAAATCAAATATGAAAACTTTGATTTTGATTATGTTTCAGATGATCAATAAGCCGCATTCAATATAAGTGAATACGTTGTATTAATCAGTTGAATGAATACGTTGTATTGGACAGAAAGTTGGATACGCCATATCCAATGGATGTGGATACGCCGTATCGAGTTATTGACCAAAACAGTGTATTAGGAAAACAATTAAATTAAACACACAAATATACAAGCAAACAATTAAACTAACAAATATACAAAATTTACAGAAAATACAAGAATATACACTAATCTAAATTATACTACTCCTAAGGGTTAGATCTAAATGCTAAAAACCAAAATATAAAATAAAAATCAAGATTAATTTTCACTCCCCGGCAGCGGCGCCAAAAACTTGATGTGTCGTTGTGCGTAGGTATTTTATGTATCAAGTTTTACTATTTATTTTATGCCGACTATACCTAAAAACAACACTTTAACGGGCAGTGTACCCGATCAGATGTAGCTTCGTTGGTAAGTAGGGTGTCGATCACTAAGAGCGAGAGCGTTAATTCCTAATTCTATCAGTACTTTAGTTATCTAAGTTAAACCTAAAACTAATGCAAAAAAGGGGGTTTCAGCCTGAGAGACTGGCACGAGTTTTAGGTTTCCTAAACTACTTTGATGACAATTAACACACACAAGTTGACAAATAGAAGATAAAGAAGCGGTCAAGCCTAATGTAAGGAAAACGTCCTAACCATGATTAATCTAATTAAAACGCAGGTTTGTTCATTTAGTGCAATGACTGACTTATCTCGAAGTGGCATATCATTCCTAGATTTAGGTCGGACTTCTTCCTAAAACCTAGAAATGCTAATTCTATCACAATTAAACGCATCCGCATAAAGCATCCTTATGTTGATTATAATTCATTTTAGAAGGCAATAATGGTGATCTTATTAGATTCTAGCTCATCGAGACTTTACTAACTTACTGCTTATGGTATTTTACATAAGTGGTAGTTCACTATCCAAACTAAGCCAAGGGAATTAGAACGTTATTCGTTAGAATCATTCTAGGTCACTTGCTAGTTTAACTTGTTTACTAAACCAAAAGCACTATCCGATATCTAGTTAAGCTACAGGCGATATCCTTAGACACGAATTTAGCAGGACTTTATTTGTGATCCCATTAATTCCACCTATATAAATTACTATATGAGAACCATCCGATTTAAGCTACGGGCGATATCCTTAGACACGGAATGAACGCATATTAAATCACATAGACGAGTATCATGTGATGAACATAATCAACAATCCACAATAAATTAAGCAATCGATATATAAACAAACCAAACATTAAATCTTCATAATCATGGCTAATACCTAAAGGTATTAGCCGATAGTTATTGTAACAACATACAAATTCATAAATGAACGATTAAAGTAAAGAAAGATTACGCTAACCGAACGCGTATATAGAGTGTAAATGATTACAAGAATTTTTCTAATGATTAGAGCACTTTGCAGGACATTCTTGGCTTCTTTTGTCTTTTGGGAATCGAACTTGGTGGTTAAGGTATCGAGAATATGATTTAGCACACTTAAAACTTGTTTTTGAGTTTTCTATTAATAGGGTCTGGAGTCGGTTCGATACGGCGTATCCAATATCTTAGATACGGCGTATTGGGGTTTCTTGGAGTAGGGACCACGTTTGATATCTTCCAGAATATTCATATACTATTTTCTAATACGACGTATTAGTCTTCTCTGAATACGGCGTATTGATCATGTTTCCTTCGTGGTCTTTGGTGAGTGCAGGCACAGATACGCGGTATCTTCCTTCATGGATACGACGTATTGGTTGTCAGAACAGTAATTTTCAAAATATCTTCGTTTAAGCTCCAAAATGCGTGCCTTTTAGTTAAGTTTCACCAAGTACTCCATAATTACTGCAATTCTCAAATATAAACTGACTCGCCGAGACTTACTCCTTAAAACTTATATATATATATAAATAAACTCAAGGATGAGAATCCGCGAGACCAAGTAAAACCGGAAGCAG
>BQNB010143772.1:0-16947 GCA_026074375.1 Tanacetum coccineum | reverse complement strand
TAATCCCCGCATGTTTTATGTTCATAGGAATAGGATAAAAACCAGTTTTTCATATTGAAAATGTTTAACTCGTTAGGTTAGTCAAGCGGTTTAACTGGTTTTTATGTAACTAGTTTGGTTAAAAACCAGGTTTAATTGGTTTACAAACCGGTCCAGTCGAATTTGGTTAAATCGGTTAAAAAACCACGAGTTAGGTCTGAGGAAAACCGGTAAAAAAATCGGTTTAAAAAAACCAATTTCGGTTTATTTCACGGTTCGGTTCTTGAAGAGGTTTTTTTAACCCCTCTACCGAGAACTAATATATGTTAATTTTGTGCAATTTCTTTTTCCCCCTTTTATGTTTTTCAATATATTTTCAATATTAGATCTTATACTCACAGAGAAAGGGTCGTAAACTGTCCCAAGATACCCGATGATGTCGGATGTATCTCGGTCAAAAGGCTCGCCCTCCTGGAAAATCTTTTACCCATTTTTTAAAATCTTACAACCACATTCTCCGGTAGCTTTGACTCTGCCACCCTATCATCGCTACAGCTGCTCCCTAATTGTCATTTTTTTGCTACGGTGAGTCATTCCCTAACCCCTTAATTATCAGTATGTTAATTTTTCAAACTATTCGGGTTTTTGTTTGAAAAGTTATGAATCCTTCAAGTGTACGCACCCATGGCATATTGAGGTAACTCTCATTTGTATTATAAATTGTAGCTAAATATGGAATCTCATATTTTGTGTTTCATGGTTTTTTAGATCTCGGATTTTGGAAATTGCTTTGGCTACTTTTGTAGTCCATAATCTTGGAACTTATCATTGACTTTGATGGAATTTAATTTCCTACATGATTTTTATGAATTGACTAAATAAATTAAAATCTAACTATGTAGACATGTGGTGAATGTTATTCAGTTGTCTGATGCATTAGGATGCTAATTCTCATGGAACTTCAACTTTGAACATGTTACCAACAATATTTGAGAAATTCAAATTTTGGTAGTTTGTAAGATTGGCATTATGGTAATTAGAAAATAAGGCTTCTTATGTTTCTGGTTTGTATTTGATATTGAGTTTACTCATTTGGTCACTTAAATATATTTTAGAATTTCAGATATTAGCCATAAAGGAACATATTGGCGCCATTAATATTCTCTATGTCACTGAAAGCAAAAGGAAGGTACTCTCATTTGCTTATAACTTTTTGAATTGTCATCAAGTAGTAGTTTTAATAGAAGCTGGAGATGTGGAACGATGATTAACAGAGAGAAAATCATGTAGTATTTTTCTTAACATCACGGGAGGACGATGGTGAATGATGGGACTACAAGGTATTAGCTTAGCATTAATCTGTTACAAGGAAGAATCACTTTTAGAAGAAAAGTTATATTACTTTGCTCACCCAGTCCGTTGTAGAAAATAAGCACCATGTCAAATGATTTTTTATTGTCTGAAAATATTCTGTTGAAGATGATGAGTGTTTAATATGGCACTAGTTGTGTAAATATACGTAGATGTAATAGTGTGTTTAGTTTGGCACTAGTTGTGTAACCAAATTCCGTAAAAAGTTTGCTTATGTTTATACGAGTTGTTTATGTGTTAGATATGTATGTGTTAATTTTAGATTGATATTAATGAAAATGATATTGATGGACCTGCAAATTAACATGCTATGGAAGAACCACATCAACGGCCATAACAACAACATCTGAGGAGAATGAGAGGTATCTGATTGATATTCTGGATTGCCTATTGATTGTCATATGATGCGTTTAGGTTGATTGTCTTGATTAGTTGTCTCTTTAACCTCAACTATGACAAAGTATTCGTGTATACATGAGTGTAGATCGTTTTAAAGCCTTGGCTAATTTGCTTCTAAATTTTGGTACATATGAAACGAAAAAATAAAAGAGCAACACAAATTCATTAGAAGGAGCTTACATTGAAGCAAAGTTGCAGCTTGAGAACGAAAAGAGAAACTCAATGCTTCTTTAGCTTTCCAAGAGTGAATTCATCCGTATCATTTTACTTTGAGAATCTGAGTCGACCCGCCAACAATAACTATCTAATCAACATTACTCTTATGCGTATTCCCATCTTTTAAGCCTACTAACACCATTTATGGTAAGTTGATTTGATCAGCAAGTTCCATACTAAAATCACAAGAAAATCATATGTTTACCCGTTATGAAGTATACAGCCTGTTAAAACTTGTCTAATTTATGTACATTTGCTATTTAATGTTTTTAGATGTTAAGCGATTAGTGGTAAGCAGATTCAGTGATAGTCAAGTGCAGGAGGAAATCAAATCATGGCCTTTTAAGGTAATAAAAGGGTCTTCCAATAGGCCAATCATTGTGCTGCTTAAACACAATGTAATAACAAGGAAATTTCTGCTAAAGAAATATATTCTATGATATTATAGAACCTAAAAGAGACTATTGAGGCGTACCTTAGAACGAAAGTTTCAATGATAAACAACGAATGGCAACAAAGGATGTTGGTACTCTAACAGGCCTCATTCCAGTTGCATACGGCCTAGACAAAAGTGCTGATAGAAACAGTCTATGGGAGAGGATTTATGAAACAAGGGTCGAAAACCAAGTTGCTTTCCTAGTCCCCGTGTATCAGGGTGAGAGCAAGAATACCAAGGACAGACACACTTCTTGATGAATTCAGTCTTGGCGGTATTCCACCGGCCCCTGCAGGTAAAATTCTGATAACTAAAGTAGTCTGATCATTTATTACACATCATTACTTTCCTAAAAGTAACAAAATTATTAGATATTTCACTTGTTCTAATCCATACTAGTTATATATATGCAGCCTCTATATATAATGCCTTAGCTCGAAGGAAAGCTCAAAAACAAGATGAGTCGCGGGTTGAAAGCGGGACTAAAGATTGAAGTAAAAATGAAGATTTTGATAGTTAGGATTTCTTATAATAGAGAAAAATAAGGAATGATGATACTAGGCTTTTTGTTCTTCAAAATTTTATTTTATTTTTCACATAGAGCCATGTTCAGTAACAGAAAACAATGCTTTAAAAGTAGGAATAGACCCCGTTTTCCAAAAAGAGCTCTATTTGGTTTTCAAATACCCTTTTAAGTTTATATATTTTACTGGGGTGAGTCCCTTTTACCCAAAAAAATACCCTTTTAAGCCCGTACAGAAATCCGAGATCTATGGCTATTTTCAACAAAGCTTGATACTTATTTGGTTTTTTATGTCTCTATAGATGCAAAATAAAATACACCGTTAGTCCTTGTGGTTTAGCCAGATTTCATGTTTAGTCCCCACTATGGAAAAATTACTTAACATCACCACGACATTTGGCTTTTTAAAATAAACGCTGCTAGTCAAAAATCCCAATAACTATTATATTAGCTTGTTATCACGTGCTGGGCACATAAGGGTACAACAATAGCCTTTTCGATTTTTGTCCTTTCCTCATCTAACTTGTGACATAGGTCTAGTCATTGTTCCTGCAGATTATATCAATCCCCTTTACTCACAATATCACCTAGTTAACCCTTTCATCTTACAAAATTCACACACATAAACCCTAATATTTTTTCCCAAAACTCTTCTAAAACCCATTTCCATAATCCATACATGTTTAATTTACTCATTCCTATTCTCTACAACCAAAGGCCATCATCATCCAGTGATTGATACACTACATATATGAGTAACACTAGTACATTGCATATCTGTCTCTTCTTGGACTTTATGTGACTTCTACTCCCATTCACAATAGTCTTTATATTTGTTTAATAGAATAGAATTGTCATTTGTCTATTAGTTCCTTGCATAATCAGAAACACAAGCACATTTAAATTCATAAAATGTAACAAGGATGCCCAATGAGCTGATGTGGAATTGAAATCGTGATTGTATCTGAATGAGGAAGTGGAAGCAACCACAAGAGCAATACACGATGACACTGTGTATGAGCAAAAAAGATCAGATCCCATATGAGAAAAATGCTCAACATTGTCACCATTCACATGTATTCAAAGAAACCATCCGAGACCCAGCAACTACACAAGATAGAAAGAGGAAAGAGTTATATTATTTACCTAAAAGAAGCGTTGCAAAAATTACTTTTCGAAAATCACCAAAACAATTAACTAGCTACAAAAATCATGGATTAAAAAATTGAAGCGCCCTTTTTCCAAACTTCAACTTTGCTACTTTTTGCAGTAAACCAATATTATGTTGTTATGTTTGAACTCCTTAACTTTGCAGTTTTTTTGTTATGTTTGAACTCTTGTCTTTTACAGTAAACCAATATGTTGCCAAGCTTGCTACTAACCAAATGATATCATATTTGGTTCTACAAAGAAATCTTGGTGTGTTGAATTTGAGGCATTAATGAAGAGTAGATTTCAGATGAGTTCTATAGGAGAGCTCACTTTCTTTCTCAGATTACAAGTCAAACACAAAGAAGATGGTATCTTTATAAGTCAGGATAAGTATGTTGCAAAATTTTTGAAGAAGTTTGATTTTGTTAGTGTCAAGACTGCTAGTATACCAATTAAGACCCAGAAGCCTTTAGTCAAAGATGAGGAAGCCAGTGATGTGGATGTACATCTTTATAGATCCATGATTGGTTCTTTAATGTACTTGACTACTTCTAGGCCTGATATTATGTTTGCAGTCTGTGCTTGTTCTAGGTTTCAGGTCACTCCAAAGACCTCCCATCTAAGTGCTGTCAAGAGAATTTTTAGGTATCTAAAGGGCAAACCTAAACTGTGCCTTTGGTATCCCAGAGTGTCCTCATTTGACCTGGAAACCTACTCATATAGTGATTATGCTGGAGCAAATCTTGATACAAAATCCATAACAGGAGGTTGTCAATTTCTTGGCAGGAGACTTATTTCTTGGCAATGCAAAAAGTAGACAATTATGGCTACTTCTACTATAGAGGCGGAATATGTTGCTGCTGCCTATTGCTGTGGGTAAGTTTTGTGGATTCAAAATAAAATGTTAGACTATGGGTTCAATTTCATGAACACAAAGATCTACATTGATAATGAGAGTACAATATGCATTGTCAAGAATCTAGTATATCACTCCAAAACAAAGCATATTGCCATTAGGCATCACTTCATCAGGGATGCTTATGAGAAGAAACTTATACAGGTGCTTAAAATCCACACTGATGATAATGTAGCTGATCTTTTAACCAAGGCATTTGATGTTAGTAGGTTCCAGTTCTTGGTTGTTACTATTAGGATGATCAATCCATAAGCTGCATTAGTTAAGGGGAGGCAATATGATTTGTTGTATAGTTTATATGAAGTGTTCAGTGTGTAGAAACATTTTTAACCATCGGTGATGAATTTCAAGAAGTTCATTGGGTTTTTAAGAGTCATTAGGAAGAGATAAAGTCGGTATGGAAGTATTGTTGTTGCCAACCTTGTTCATTTTTTGATTGGCATAAGTTAGTACCGACAGTGCAAAGTTAGTACCGTTGGGCAAAGTTAGTACCGCTATTGATCCCACGCCTTGATCGAGTCTTTATGATATAAAGAGTTTGTTACCTTGGAAGAATCCAAAATAACAAAGATTGAGACTTTGTATGTATATCAAAGTGTATGCGGAATCTACACTTTGATACTCTAGAGAAATTTATTAATGGAACAGTAATGATCACAAACACACAATGAACACAAAACTCACTGCTTCAATATTATTAAATAATACGAGTACTCTTGAAGTACTGGGGTTACAAACCTTGAAGCTATTACAAATTCTCTCTAAAACTATCTCTTAAAGTTCTAATTTACACTACACTTGGGATCTCCTTTTATAGAAATACAAGGAGCCCTTTACAAAGATATCAGCCTATCATTTAGGTTCAGTTACAATTCAAATATAAATATCCGAAATACTCTCCATGCATTCTTATCTTCAGTTCATCAGCTTTGACCATTTAGCAGTACTAACTATACAACTTCTTCAAACTAGCAGTAATAGTTTCCCTTGGCAGTACTAACTTTGTGCTGGTAGTACTAACTCCTTTAGTACTGTTGACAATATTAAGTCATATGAAGATTTATTCCCAACACTCAAAATCAAACTAGCTTAGTTAGGATCTTACTAAAGATTTCAATAGCTCTTTAGGGTAAAAAAAGAATATTCTTTGCTTGGAGAGAAAAAGAGGAGAATTTGAAATTTAAATTTCAAATTGAATTAGCAACATCTTAGATAAGGATGAATGTGTTGTGTATGAGTTGTCATGATGTGACATGATGTGATAGAAATAAGCCCTGATCTGTTGTTGAAATGAGGGTGAAGATTTAAGGAAGAGAGGTAAGTAGGATAGATGATATGACAAGATCAAGGGTGATAAGAAGGTTGTGTTTGTTGTGTGAGTCAAAAGTGTATGCTTGTGAGATAAGTTGTGTTTGTTTGAGATGAGAGATCAATCTAAGGGTTGAGAAGAGAAAGAGGTATTTTGGATTGATGACGTGTCTTGATCAATGATAGAAGTAAAAGCGTGTTTGTTGTGTTTGTTTGAGATTCAATTCAAGGGTGAGAAAGAATAGTTGGACCTTTGGATTGATGACATGTCTTGATCAATGGTGAATATGAAAAAGTATGTGTGTGTGTGAAATTTAAATGTTATAGAAAAGAAGGTGAATAGTAAATGAGTAGTGGAGAATGTTTTGAAAAGATATTGAATATCCTTGGTTGGGAATGTAAGGGACATGAGGTATAACAAGTACAAGGATAGTACATTGTGTAAGAGAATATGAGTTGACATTTTAAGGATAAGGTTTAGGGTTTATTTGGTGAAGGCTTATGTGTGGGAGAGTTTAGGCTTGAATGTTTGAAGATGAAGATGAAGATAAGGATGAAATCAAATGATTGATTTGGGTTAATAATCACATTGCCAATAAGAAAGAAAATAGTGGGCAAATGTGATCATGAGATTGTTTAAGAAGAAGATGTTTGGAGTGTGTGTTGAAAGATGAAATCACTTGTTGTGTAAGAAGGGTAAATAAGTGATTAGGAAGAGTGGGTTATAGGATTGTGTAGAAGAAGTGTGGACTTGTACATGTGAGGAATACATGTGAGTTTGTAAAAACATTTATTGATAAGAAAGTAAGAAAAGTCAAACTATGATTAACTTCCAAATACCACAAACTTAGTTAGTCATTTAGACTTTAACCCATGATAATCAACAATGGATTTGATCACTAATCATCTTGATGCAAACAAACTAAAGTGCTTTGCATATTAAATAAGGCATATCCTATAAAGGGAAAGGATGGGTTTACTCAAAGTGACCTTTGACTTGAATTGACCAATAAGGGAGTAAAACCTGTTACGTGATTAGGAATTGATTTTGTTAAAAAAAACTTCATTTTTTAAAAATGCACCTGTCATCCGGTATCAAAAAGTTGTGCATGTAGTTTTGTTTGACTTTTCGTAAATGCACATGTTGACTTTTTGTTCTAGTTTCGTTGCTAACTACGACGTGGCTGCTTTGTAACATGTTCCTTCCCGACCTTCTACCCGATGATTGCCCTTTGCGATATACTGATATGCGTTTAATAGGTCTGGATGTCGGGTTTTTATCTTAGCGTGTTGGATTTTCATTTTCTATGTATCAATGTATGCAGTGGCGAAGATAGGGAGGGGGCCCGGGGGCAAGTGCTCCCTTAGCGAAAAAAATTGTAGTGTAAATTTTCTAAAACATCTGGATTTTTTTTTTGTAATTTACCCTCTCTAAGAACCAATTTGTAGTGTAGCTTTTAAAAGTTATCGAAATGTGTCTCCTCAAGCAAAACTTTCTGGCTCCGCCTCTTAATGTATGTGTTGGACTATTTGTATGTTCTAGGGCCGGTGTAAGGTCAATTTGGTCTGTAGTTTCAAGTTTGTGTCGATGTAATTCTTAATTATTCTTGCTAGCTGTTTATCTATACATAATCTATGATATTTACTTTTCAAAAAAGTAATAATAATACTATGACCATAAGTTTATGTAATTTAGGCAAGTTTCCTTATAAAGAAAAATATGAACGACGACTATTTGTGGTAGTTGAGCCAAATAAAGTAACAGGACACTAAGACATGCTAACTATAATATCATAGTCACATATTTGGATATATCCTACGTTTTATATATGAATGGATATAAATAGTCAAACAATAAACTTGTCGCATACCAAATTTTTTTTTAAAAAGATTAAAGCGTGACCATTGCATGCTCGTATGAAAATGCCACTAGATTATCTCACCAACAAATCAAATTACCGAAGACCTAAAGTTCACGAGCTAATCTAAATCAGTGTAAGAAATAAGCTACTTTACTTTCTTTCACTGTTACTTTTTTCATGTGAGTTAATATTAATAAAAAACAGTATAAAATTGGATATTAAGAAAAGTTATTGTTAGTAAAATAAGATTACTATATGGATAAATCACAATGCATGTAGATATGTTGTTTGAAAACAATACTGCTCATTCTTTTATTTTGGTTTCAGCACTCGTAGTGAACTAAAAAGATGTGTTTGAGAATTTTACGCTGTGTTATCGAGTTATTTTTAATGATGAAAAAGAAGACAAATGAAATGAAAACATAAAAGGTTGTGTTCTCGAGTATCACTTAATAAGAAGGAAAAGAAAATAAAATAAAATGAAAGTTAATGTGATTTGGATGTTTTATAAAGTAGAGTGTTTACTTCTGAAATTAGGAGGAAAATATTTACTTTACACTACTTTACTTTTCTTTATTAATAAAACTCAAGAACACATTAGAGCTTGAGACCGCTTGTAATAAGGAGAGTAAGATCGAGTTCTGAGCACTTATGATCGAGTCTTTCCTATTAGGGTCATCGCACAAAACGCGGCTTCAATGTCAAAAATGAAAAGACTCGATTGACTGCAACATCTGGTTGTTCAGTGTGTGCTTTGGTGTTATTGTGTGTGTGTTTTAATGGGGTATATTTTGGTGGTGAAATTAGTTGTCTTATTACACTAAGTTGGCGGTGAAACTGATTGTAAAGAGAAAAAACGAAATGACGATGAGATGTTGATGATGAATGCGGTCTTGAGTGCTATTTACTACACTCAGCCTAATTAAATAAAGACATATCTATTTTTATAGGTGCATATGAACATGGACAGAACTTACACGTTTTTTTATAGAAGGGCGAATTTGAAAACTATTTATATTAATGAGGCGATATACACTATAATGAATTTTTTGTATAAAGAATGACTAAAATCATATATAAAAAGTTATAAAAAAAATATAGGCTCGAAAATTTTGAAAGAGCCACAACTCTCTCGGTCCTTGTTTTAATTTTATTTGTGATTTAATCCATTTCATTTTTTACATTGTTCTCCAATTGTAATTGGTCTCATTTAATATCTAAATGTCATTAATATTTTTTTACGTGAGTAAGAAACGCACGGGGGACAAGTGTATATGTGGTCCATGAGTGTCAGTAAATAACAGTGGCTCTTTTTTGGAAGGTCAAAATAATTTTTTTGGAATTCACAACACATGACTTCAATTTTTGACTGTTCAAATTACTGACGTGTCACTTCTTTCATATTTTCATACCAACCACTACAATAATTCATCTCTAAAGAAAATACTTCAAAATGCCTCGTTATATAGTTAACTCATAAGAGCTCATTTTTTGACCGTTACGTCAACATCACATCAGCATAACACCAACATCAACACCACTCCCCTAATCATAACACCAAATAACACCACTCGCCTTTTTATTTTCATAAAACCCCCTAAACAATTATTTCATTATTTTAACAAACTAACCATTTCATTCATAATTAAACATACAAATTACATAAAAAAAACACATTACGAAATTAAAAAAAAACATTACGAAATAAAAAAAACATTACGAAATAAAAAAAAACATTACGAAATAAAAAACATGACGAAAAAAAATTAAAATGACCCCTACTCGTCTTCGTCGTCCTCGTCACCCAAATCATTTCTCATTTTGTTTTTGATTAATTGTTTTTGCTTCTTGATCCAATAGGCGTCGTCGTCGTCCAAATCCTTGGTGCTAGTAGCTAGAAACCTCAACTCCTCCAACCGCATTAGTGTGCGGTCTTTTTCGGCTTGAGCTTCGAAAGCCCTTTCGGCGGCTTCCCGTTTCAGACGAAGCTCCTGCTCCATTAACTCCCCGAATTGGGTTGACGCGCTACTTCCACCGGTGCTCGCCGTGGCGTCGGATTTGGTTTTCTTGGCGGGCCGTGGTTTGCCGGCCGGACGTGGTCGTGCATCGTGACCGAATAGATCCTCTTGGGTAGCCCCGGGGACGTCTCCGGTTAAGTCAACTTGTTCGGGTGCGTCCCATTTCGGGTGGAATCTCAAAACGGCCCAAGCATCTTCTTGAGAAAACGCGACCCCTTTATGCTCGTCACGGTAAATACTTTGAGCCCGTTTCAAATAATCCACATCGTTTTCGCCACTTTTCCCCAAACGTTTGGCCCGTTTGTACGCGGCGTTGAACTTTTGGCAATTGGCATTCAACGTATGAGTGCCATATGCTAGTCAACAAATCCTTCGTACGGTTTTAAAATTTTTTTTCGAATAGAACTCGTACAAAAAACCCGAAACCAAAACGTCTCATGCTTTGTGTACATTTCGACATATTATCTCGGAAACTGCCACGATAACATGTTTGCAAGAAAATTCTTCTTCGAACCCAGTAGCCGAACGCACCCGCGCTACCTAGCTCTTGGTGCTCGTCTTCAAACATTTTTTCCCTTTCGGGCCATTTTTTTTTCTTGCGACCTGCCATTTTTTGGCGAATCGACTTATTGAGGTAGTGATTGTTGAGAAGATTCTGATGGAATGATGGAGGATTTTTTTGTTGTAGATTACTAAATCACTGTTTAGGATGATTGTATTGTTGCCGAAATTCGGAAAAAGCTGTTGTTGTTCTTGTGTTGGTATTGTTGCGACAACTGGTTCCGGCGTCATCGACCCGTTGAGGCGAGATTCCATGAAACTGTTGTTGGGAAATTCAGCACATTTTTTTGATTGCTAAAAAAAAGATGTATGTATTGTATTATATATGAAAGTGTGAATTTTGTATGTGAATTAGGTATTTGTAATGTGTTGTATATATAGTGATTTGATGAGGGGGTAAAAATGATTTTTTTTTAAAAAACAGCCGTTTTAGGGGTAATTGAAAAAATTTTAATTATTTTATTTATATTATACATACAACTGTAAGCCGTTAAGGGTTGGGCTAAAATGAAACATTTCAAAATTGGAGGGAAAGAGTAAAATTTAAATTCTAGCCGTTAGGGGGGTAAAATAAAGTTTTTTTAAAAAAAAAACACCCCAACGCGCGTTGGCCGGCCAACGCCTAGCCCAACGCCGTTGGGCAACGCATTGGTGGGGTGTAGTAACGCCGGCCAACGCCGTTGCCGGCGTTACTACACCGAGGCCTCTAAAGAAAACCAAATTCAAACCAAATCTTGGATTTGTTTCTTTGACTATTACAACTTCAAAATCAATGTCATAATTAATAATTATTTAATTCAAACAAAAGATGGATGAGTAATATATGTATATTCTCAAAATCACTTTATAGCAATTATAAATCATACATTTACCATTTCACAGAAGAAGCTACAGTGCTTTTACTGTACAATGGGCTCTCACTTTGGGTCTGGGCTCCCACTTTGGGCCGGCCCAATCTTTTTATTTTATTTTTTAATTTTTGGCACAAAATAGGAGGAAAAAATATTACAAAAGTACCGATTCAACATTAAAATAATCGACATAGTCACAAACGTACAACTTTAGATTGCATTAAACAGTGTCATTTAAAAAAAAAATTACCGCCCCGCAACAACGCACGGGACATAAACTCATATAAGGAAAAAAAACAAATTATTAAACATGATACCGAAAAATAAACCCGCACTATTAAACATGAGACCGAAAAAATAAACCCGCACAAAAAAAATATAACCAAAGAAAAAAACATTTAAACATGAGGCCCAACACATAAGGTCATATAAGAAAAAAAACAAACTATTAAACATGAGACCGAAAAAATAAACCCGCACAAAATTAAAATAATAATAATAATAATAATAACAATGGCCCGCAACAACGCGCGAAAAATTAACGTCCCGCAGCAACGCGCGGGTAATCCTGCTTGTTACTAATATACACATTGAGTGACAAATCCACTGTCGTTTTGACAGTGGGCCACTTGCTACAGTAACGAGCTCTCATTTTAGGCAAGCCCGATTTTAGTTTTTTTTTGTTTTTTTTAAAATTTGTATACACAAAGTAGGAGGGAAAAAAAATATTACAAAAGTTTTGATTTATTCAGATAAAAAAATACCCGCGGAAACATTTTCGATACCTAATAACTTTAAAATAATCGATATGGTCACAAACGTACAACCCATTATATTAAAAAAAAACCCATATATAAAAAACAACACTTTAAACATGAGGCCCAACACATAAGCCATATAAAAAAAATTATTACTAATATACACATTTGTCGACAAATTAGCCTAAAATTCGCATAAAATGTGGCCCAAAGTAAAAAAAAAAAAACTAGCCCAAAATTAGCCTGAAATCTGGCCCAAAGTAAAAAAAATACAAAACTGTCCCTCAACTTTTAACTATTTACGATTTTCTTACACAAAAAATCCCGTAAAAAATTAACAAAAAAAACACGTCAAGTTTTTATTGTTCACAACTTTTTTACATTCATCGGCCCAAAAAAAGATATCGAACCGTCCCAAAAAAAGAAAATATTCGGGAAAAAATTAACCCGTCCCAACGCAAAAAAAATTCCCGAATCATACAAAAAAAGGAAATATTTAGGAAAAAATTAGCCAAAAATAGCCTAAAATCTGGCCCAAAGTAAAAAAAAATACAAAACGGACCGTCACCTTTTAACTATTTACGATTTTCTTACACAAAAATTCCCGTAAAAAAATTTACAAAATCGTCCTAAAAAAAGAAAATATTCGGGAAAAAATTAGCCCGTCCCAACGCAAATTTTTTTCCCCGAATCATACAAAAAAAGAAAATATTAAAAATTAGCCCCGCCATAACGCATCGCCCAAAAAAAAACCCCCGAAACGTAAAAAAAATTATTCTGGAAAAAATTAGCCCCGCCGCAACGCGCGGGTTCTTTTGCTTGTTACATTCATTAAACGAAACATAAATATAATAACATCTACAATAACTTCAACTTTTCAACACCATCCAACATTTTAACGGTCGAAACCATAAAGACTACAACCATATTGTTTCAAATAATAAGCAACACCCATCGTCGTTGATGACGTATAGTACGGACCGGGCACGGCCCCATACTTCTTTGTGGGCTTAACCTGTGTCGCGGTCACGGGTCGTAGACCCGCTAGTGTGTCACGGTCGCGGTTATGAACACCTGTCTGGAACGCGGCTTTCATGACACGGTCTCTGTTGTATTCTGCATACAACTGATTTATGCGCTATTTCAGGGACGGATAACCCTAAATTAAGTAGGGGATATATTCTGTTAGTTTAAATAGGTCAAGATAATGTCAAATCCTGGTTTTGTTGGATAAGGCTTAGGCCGAATTATGGGAAAACCCTAATGAGCAAGAGGCCTATAAAAGGATCAATAATCATCATCAATGAGGTATCACTAAAAACCTTAATCATACTTGATTACTCTCCAAAAACCATATACTTACTCTCACGCCGGAGGCTAATCGTGGGATCCGCTCCCACGATAAGGTTAACGCGTGTTCTTTATTCCTTGTGCAGGGGTCCTCAACGAAATTCACTTGGTGCAAGAATAAGGTTCCTCAGCCCGAATAACTACCTATTCGGGCCAAATCAGATCCAGCCTAACTTTTGCATCAACAAAATACATGTCGTTCAGTAAATAATCATTTCTATCATGGAACGTAAATATAGTTGTTTATGTAATAATTACTTATTAGTCCAGTTTTGATTCGATTGAGTGGCATTACTCAATATTGAATGTTTAAAAGGTTTAGAAAAATATTATAGTAGCTAAACGAAATTGCGCTATTGGGCAGCCCAAATATTTACGTGGAAGTCAACTTAAAGAAAAGGGTTAAAGAAGAATAGATGTAGAGGTTGGGTTTAGAGATGTGTTTTTGGATTAGATTATGCCTTTTTTTGCTATTTTTATATGTAACAAGGGACGGACGAAAATACCCCCAACTTATGCCAACTTAACGGGATTGACTAACAAAAGTTAGTCAGAGGGACTAAACCCGATACGGGTCAAAAGTTTGGGGACTGGATCCGTTAAAAAAGTTTCGGAGGGACTAAATCCGTTATACCCGACAAACCTTAAGGACGAATTATGAAATTAACTCAAAAAAAAAAAAAAAACTACAAGCTGATCTTTTTCTTAGTCAATTAATTTACTTTTTCTTCATTTCCATTATTCTTCATCTTAAATTAGAGATCCAAGCAAGTGGGATCATAGTTGGTCATGGATTCAAATCTACTACACATTGCCATTGTAGACTCTTTGTAAAATCTCAATACATCCCTAGACTCGCCGAGATCAAACACATTGTGTATCTAAAAGCTATTTGGAGCCGAACCAAGGTACATTTTTATTTGAATGATTGTCAAATATTTCATTGTAAATAATTTTAATGATACTGTGTTTGAAAAAAAAAAACTATGTAGAAATCGGCTAGGGAGGCTGTTGAGATTGCTAGAAAAGAATTTCCTAATGTGGAGTGTAAGTGGGGAGACGAAGGACTTGATGATATTATACGAGATGTGGACATCATCGCGGTCGCTGTTGTTCTTGCTGGTCAAATTCAGGTTTGTTTTTGTTTCATTTTCTGTGGATTCATGTTTCTTGTGTGCATGGCAAAAAAAAAACTGTTTCTCGGACAAAATACTAAATCTGCCACTTTGTGTGGGCACGATAAAACGTTACATTATATAATTGATGCATTTGATATGATACCTATTTCAAATGCCATGATGATTGAAGTAAGTATGCCATAATGGAATTTAACCAAATGCCTCATATATGCAGGTGGACATGTCACTCAAACTTTTGAAGGGAGGGAAGCATGTCCTTCAAGGTACTTAACTATCTACTAAATTTTTAACGCTCGCTGCAGGCTTTCCAAATGACCGATGATGCCAAATTGCAAATAGCTTCAATCTGACATTTCTCATTGTTTTGTCTACCTTGTATATCATTTACTCGGATTTTGCTATTAAAGAGAAACCAGCTGCTGCTTGTAAGTACGATCATGTCTCTGCATAAAGTTAACAATCAGTTAATAAGTAAAAAACTATGTCGCTGAATGATGATTACGGACTAATGGTGCAGAAAATTATCGTTTCGAGCCTGCCTTTGTGGAGGTAGTTTATTCTTGTACATATGCTTGCCATTTATATCGTCAATGCTTTTTCTAAAAAAAAATATTTTTGACCTTACAGCAGGGGCGGTACCAGGAAAAAAATTTTGAGGGGGCAAACTGTTACCGCCTTTTCTTGTCTATATTGTCGCTTTGTTTTTTTAATTTGGGATATGGGGGCAAGTATAAAATATTACAAAAACACCCTTAAAAAATTATTTTTTTCAAAAGAATTTAACAAGTTTGTGGGGGCAGCTGCCCACACTGCCCCCCCCTTTGGTACCGCCACTGCTTACAGGGCAGAAAATTGGTGTCTCAAATTGGAGAAATGATGAGCGTTCAACTTATTGTTGATGGGTCAATGAACAGTTCAAATCCTTACTTTTCAAGCTCATGGAGGCGAGATTTAGCTGTAAGTGTATCCAAATAGATTAGTACTTCTTTAACACATTATATTCAGTTATTCATACATTACTTTGACTATCACAACTTGTGACAAATACTGACTCTAAATGTATGTGGCAGGGTGGGTTTATCATGGATATGGCTGTACATTACATTGCCGGTTTAAGAATGGCAACTTATTACTTTTTGTTCTAATGAAGAAAATACGTTTAATGACTTTAAACCGGTAAATGAACACTGATACAGAACTGTTTTGTCTGCTCAAATAGCTTGCCGGATGCGAGATAACTTCTGTCTCAGCTGTGACTTCTCATGTCAATACGGACGTGCCTCCCCCAGATATAATCTCCTCAATATTGTAACTTCAAAATCCTAATTATAATCTTTGTTATTTCAAACCCGTTTAATGATTTTAATTTCTAAATTGAGCATTTGTTGTTCTTGTGTCTTTAGTCAACTGGAGAACGGGTGTTCTGGCGTGTTTGTATTATTGGTCTCCACAAAAAATCCTAAGGTTACAAGTTACAACTTTCACTGAATATTCTGTTTTTTCTATATAAGTTGTAAAATCAGTTAATGTTGGACTTATAATTACAGATTGTGTGGCGTGTTGTTGGTTTGAATGGGACAGTTCAAGTTGAACATGGAAACAAAGACGGACAACCTGGCAATGTGGTAATGCCATATTATCTTATTATTACGGAACTATTAGGAATGGATCTTTTAAACATCTCTTGATATAATGTTATATCACAGGTTACTCTAATTAACGCCAATAAAGAAACAAAGAGCACTTTCTACCCATACACTGGGGTGATCAAAGAGTTGAAAACGTTTTTTGAGGACGTCTTCCAAAATGTTGTTAAGGTGGTGTATCACAAAGATAAACAATCTACTCTCGTAATAATCTTGTTTTATTAATTTAGCGGCTTGGCTAAATAACAAAGTAACTATAGTTCTCAAGATAATTAATGGAGTTGTGTGATATGACTGTATATATCAATATATGTGATGACGTATAGTATGAACACCAAGCTTACTGAGCTTGGTTCATAATATACACATATGGGCCCAGGCCTAATACAACAAATAGCCGGACTACTAAGCCTGACAAGGGCCACGCTCTGGATATTTCAAAGACGCACGTGAGTATCTTCA
>BQNB010143770.1:0-16947 GCA_026074375.1 Tanacetum coccineum | reverse complement strand
CCCAGGACATGGTCACACACTGTAATGCATGTCAACGTCAAGGAAAAATCTCACAAAGGGATTAAATGCCCAAAAATCATATTCAAATTTGTGTGACCTTTGACGTGTGGGGCATCGACTTTATGGGCCTGTTCCCGTCTTCACGAGGGAACAAATATATACTCGTGGCTGTCGATTATGTCTCTAAATGGGTTGAAGCGAAAGCGCTCCCCAATAATGATGCTCGAGTAGTTATGAAATTTTTAAAGCAGTTATTTTCCAGATTTGGAACTCCACGGGCCATTATTAGTGATCGAGGTACACATTTTTGCAATGACCAGTTTGCAAAAGTGTTAGGAAAGTATGGTGTTACACACCGACTTTCTACCTCGTATCACCCTCAAACAAGTGGCCAAGTGAAGGTGTCTAATTGTGGTTTGAAAAGGATTTTAGAGAGGACAATAGGCGAACATCATGCTAAATGGGCTGATAAACTAGATGATGCCTTGTGGGCTTTCCATACCGCTTTTAAGACACCTATCGGTTGTACTCCATATAGGCTTGTGTACGATAAAGCCTATCATCTGCCTATTGAGCTCGAGCATAAAGCCTACTGGGCCCTTAAGTGGACTAATTTTGACCTTAAGACTGCGGGTGATCACCGGAAAATTCAAATGAATGAATTAAATAAACTTCAGGATCAAGCCTATGAGAATTGTTTGATCTACAAGGAAAAGACAAAGAAGATACATGATTCCAAAATCAAGAACCGAGAGTTCCATGTCAGTGATTGTGTTCTTCTTTTTAATTCTAGATTGAAGATTTTCTCGGGCAAATTAAAATCCCGCTGGTCCAGCCCATTTACTATTGCCGAAGTATTTCCATATGGCACCGTTGAGTTATCCCAACCCAACGGTCCCAACTTCAAAGTAAACGGGCATTGGATCAAGCACTACATCGGAGGGGACAACCCTGCTATAGATGTCCCGGATCTTCATTTGTCCCCCACGGATAACTAAATTCGAGGCGAGTCAAGCTAGTGACTCATTAATAAACAAGCGCTTCGTGGGTGGCAACCCATGCTTATCCTAGTAGTAGTAAAAATTATATAGTAGTAGTAATGCTTAAGTGTGGGGGAGTACTTCTCTCCTTGTTGTATTTTGTGGGTATCCATTTTTGCTTGCAGGATTCCCTATGATCGAGAAGACCATCCATGATTGTTTTCAATCCTCCAATCACTCGGTCTCTGATCATTTTCATGATTATATCTTAGGAAATCCTTTTGTGCTTATCATATATATATCCGATAGTGTCCCCCTTTGAACATTGAGGGAAATGTTCGGTTCTAGTGTGGGGGGTTTCTATTGAAATGATCGTACATGTGTTTGTCTGTGTCCCACGCAACCCCATTTTGACCAAAATATTGTTTATTTGAAAAAAAATTAAAAAATAATAATAATAATAATAATATATTTAAATATTAGTAGGATAGTAGGCTAGAACTAGGGAGCTTTTGACTTGACCGAGTATTGTGCTCTAGCTTTTCCCTTAGCTTTCGAGACTAAGCATTTGCTTAACTTTAAAATTTTACAAAGAACGAAAAATGATAGAGCTAGATATAAGTTAGATGCTAAGCGTGGAGAAGTTAGATCTCTTTAGAGCTCATAGAGGTTAATTGTGGCTTTTTGCTCCCAGCAGCTTATTGAAAACTAAAAAAATATAAAAAAATATATTAAATAAAGATGTACGTTTTTCCCAATTCTTATTTTCTAAAATCTTTTTAGGAAATGCCTTTTTATAAAAGTAAGGTACATCTTGAGGTTTTGTCAGTGGAGAAATAGGCTTCCATTTCCTGACGGCTCGCTACCGTTGACTCAGAAGTTGAAAGACCATAGGACTAGAAATTTGGCTACCAAAAATATAATAAATCGAAGCCGAAATAAGACCAATGTTTCCTGTCGGTTCGCTCTTGATGACTCAGTCGTTTAAAGGGTGGAGGTAATAATAATATGATCCGAGACTGATAAAAGTTTACTGTTTCTTGACAGTTCGCTCCCGATGTTGTAGTCTTCAAAAAGGTCGAGGAAATTCTCGAGGTCAAAATAAGACTACTTATTCCTGCCGGTTCGCTCCCGATGTCTGAGTTGTTTAAAGGACCGAGGGCTAATATTGTTGCATACATAATAAAAATAAAGCCAAATTTTGAATTTGGGGATATCTAAATAAAGTCTCTGTCTTTGGAATCGTAGATGAGTTGTTTTAGATGAAATAAAAAGGATATTCCCAAAACCGTGCAAAATTAAAACCTTGATATAAGCTTTGTTTTTATGTCTAGAGATATTCTAAAAGGGGATTTTAAAATAAAAATTGTTAAAACCGTACACCTTTATTAGAGATCCAATATATATATAAATAAGTGATATTGTTTCACATTATGTCATCTTAATAAAATCCTTAGAGGATTTTGGAATTATGGGAGCGAAAAGTTAGTTTATTCTTACTTAATTAGCTTTTATAAGTAGTGTTAGCATCTAATCTTATTTCTAGCGGTGATTTCATTTTAAGCTTGGTTTGGGGATTGTGAAAATCGAGGATGACGAACTCCCGTTCTTAAAGCCTTTTATTTAAGTTGAATAAATTTTATCTTAGTTTTTATCTTTTAATGAATAAGTGGTTAAAATGGGGCGTTTTCGAAACAAATGATTTTTGAACCCTCTTGATGGACCTTTTATGTTCTTGTTTGATGTGAGGGGTCATAAGTTAAGGGGGTTAAATTATTTTTTTCTTAGCGTGTATAATAAATATTGCATGTGGGACCAGCAATGGCTTAGTGTGGGAGAATTTGATGTGTGCTTAAACACATACTGTTTTTACCTCGAAAAACACTATTAATCAGACTAATAACCATAAAAATGATGAATTATATAGCAAATATGCTTGTATTGTGTTATTATGTCTTACAGGTACTAAGGATTGAAAACAAAGCAAAAACGGTGATTTTCGGGTGAGTTTTGATCAAGTTTGCTCATTTCTCGATGTCAAGACGAAGCCCACTTGAAGCCCCGAGCACTCTATTAGATAGAACACGAAATTACGGTTCTGACGATGCCTTCATTGTTTATTGGGCCGACCCGATACCCTTTATAAGGGTCAGGCTGACCCTTACATATACTAAGCCCAAGACATGTTTAATGCAAATCCCAGCCCAAGACTTGTTAAATGCAAAGCTCAGCCAAGATAAAAAAATAAAAGAATCTATTTGCAAAGTGCAACACTCGTCCTATTTGACAGAAAAGCAAGTCTCAGCCCATTAATAAAAGTCTTACTCGGCCCAAGAAAATTTAAGTATCAAAATTAATACTCATTTGTTGTGTGCTTGGCAAGTGTGTTGCACTATCCTAAAATAATTCCAAATAACGCGTGGCCAGAACCACTCACACCCACTATCTTTTTTTTTGGCAAATCCAAGATCAACATGTGGATTTTCCTTTCTCTGCATGAGTTGGTTCGAGGTATCTAAAAAAGGTTCTGACATTGGCTCGTTAATACCAAGCCAAAATTAACTCGTCACAAAGCCCACGTGTCTTGCTACCATTAGAGGATCCGCTGAAAAGTTCATTGGCAGTCACCTGGTCAGTACGAGAAGCAAAAAACAAGGCAAATGATTGGCAAGACATTTACAAGTTTACCCCCCCCCCTAAGTTGTCTAGAAAAGAAACCCCTTCACCCCCATTTTAGACATTCTCCTTTTTTCTTCTTTTTACTTTTCTCTCTAGTTAGCTTAATTTTAGCTTAATTTCTAGCTTATTGTCTTTGTAAACTCAACTTATTTCACCAACTTATTTCATATTTGTAATCAACTTATTATAATCATGGGTTAGTTAATGAATGAAAGTGCTTATTTTTTTTTCTACTCTTCTCTTTTCTTTCGGTTTCATTTAAGCTTAATTTGTGTGATTTAAAACTAGAATAAGCTTCTCCATAGCTTATTTCGGATCCTCATATAAGCTGTTCGAATAAGCTTTTGTTATAGCTTTACTCGAACAACTTTTCTCTTATTTCCTTTGTCTATTTCTTTCCTAGATCTCATCTTGCTCGATTTGATTTGTAAAAAGAAGGCCATCAGTATTAGTTTACTTAGCTTATTAATAAGCTTGGGACCTTCATAAATAATCGAGAGCTTATTTGGTTAGATAAGAGCTTATTTCATTCGGAAGTTTTCAAAAAGCTTTTAAATACTCTAAAGTTTGATTTGATATTGTTATCTAGTGTAGATTTAATCTCCTAATGCTTATCTGGTTATCACAGTGTTTTAGAAGTGCTTATTTTCTCAGCTTGCGCTTATTTAGTTTAGATCTCATCTAGTTTGCTTAGATCAAATCTAGTATTCTTAATCTCGCGCTCAATAAGTCCCAAAATATAATCCTTAGGTTTATTAAAAGTTAAGGTTTCTAAAATGAATCTAGCTTATTTAATCTAGTTTAAAAGGTTTAGGTTTAATTTGCAAATTGTCTTTAGTATTTTCTTTGAATCAGTAGGTTACCCAAAATCATAAACTAAATTGGTGTTGGATCATTTTTAAGAGAGTAGCCCACTACTTAGGCCCATTTTCATTTAGATTGATATAAGAATTTGCTCTAATTTAGGATAGTAGCTTAATTTAGTCTTAAAACAAAATAGTTCATTGCATTTTTAAGAGTAAAGCCCACTGTATTAGCCCATTTAGCTCATCACATTCTGTTAGGAAATTCTCATATGCAAAGTAGGACAGTAGCTAGTATTCTGTTTTATTATTATTTGTTTAACTCTTGTAGCTTATTGTTTGGCGAAATTCGGTTCAACTCTTTGGCGTGGAGCTTAAAGGTCTAGTAAGCTAACTCAATATCTCAAGTTTAAAGATCTAAGCTCCTAAACTTAAGTATTTTGGTAGATTATCGGATGGTTAAAATCATTTCGGTTTTGTCATTCGGGTTTTATCTTCTCGTCTATTCTCTTTTCAATTTTAATAATTATTTACTATTGCTTAAAATGTCTTATTTGATAATTAGAATGATTAGTAGCTATATTTGTTATGCTTGTTGAGTGAGGTATTTGGTGAATTAAGTGTGGACTTCAAAAAGTGATTATTGATTAGTGATTTTTGGATTACTTAGATTTGTGTTTTGGTTATTCGAACGGGTAAAAGCCGTAAGAGTAATTAGACATAAATTTAGTAATTAATGTCTTCATAAAAATTCATTTTCAATATAAATCATCGTTGTGAGGAAATGATTATTTAAACGGGTATTGGTTCATTACTGAGAACTTAGTTCACACTTGAGGATCCTAATACCTTACTTAGCAAGCATATTTGTTTTATATCCTTTATCATTGTCTTTAAGTCATCTAGTATAATTCTTAGTTTATTAATCAAAAACAAAAATATATGGCAATCAAGCATCAAATTTGTAACTAAAACGTGTTTCTCCATTCATCTCTCGCCGTGGATTCGACTCTTGGTAGATTAAATTACTTTTCCTAAAGTGATTTGATTCTATACTACTATACTATTACTTGGATATTATTTTGCGTACGCGTAAGTAAGGTAGTATAAAGACTATTACAAGGCCCCTAAGAGTATATTAAATGCAATTGAAATATCCTATGAGGGATCAACCAGAATAAGGGTAAGGTAGTATGAAGACTGTTACCGTTGGTATCTTTTCTACACACTCGTGTTTCCCTAGACGTCTATGCCAATTTAATATCTTATGGCTAGTTTTCTAAAGCCTAACGCGCACATCCATCACAAGAAGCAACATTAAAAGGATCTATAACCTAAGTTTCATGCAATCATAAGTAAATACAAAGGAGGGTTTAGCCTAGCATGTTAAAGAGAAAGCAAGAACATAAATCAATCACACAACACATAGACATATTGAATGATTAATGATAAATACTCTTACTTGATTAAAACATGGATTAAAGGTAGTTACAATAGGGTTTTGAGGCCCTAAAAATAACCTTAAAAGCTGCTACAATCACTAGGGTTCGTCTCCCAAAAGTTATGAAAAGTTACACACTTAAAACCCTAAAAACAGATTTATATATATATATAGTAAAACATGAGCGACGCCGCTTGTAGTTCCAGACGCCGTCGTGTCGCAATGGTCTTCTTTGGTTTCTTAAGCCGGCTTCATTCTGACGCCGTCTAAAATTCCCTGACGTCGTCTCTTGATGATTGAGACGCCGTCGCTTGTAGATTGAGACGCCGTCTCCAGGATCTGTATGAATAATGCTCCAAGAGATTTGGTGTAGAGTTGTAGTCTTGTCTGTTTCTTCTCCAAATAAGCCCAAGTCACGTGTATTTCCTCCAAATGCCATCCAAGTGCTAAAAACCTGAAAACAAACGATTAAGCACATAATCTGGGCATATTTGCAAGATTTATAGGGTTAAATGACCCCAAAAAAGTGTATAAAATGACACCTCATCACAAATGTATCCCATCCGTTTCCATTTCCGTTAATGTTATCTTACACCTACACCCCACAACCCTTTAAAAAGACCTCTTTGACAGTAATGAATAATGCTTGCGTCTAGCGGTGGAGGTTTGATCCTTTACCAAGCCTATGGTAATTTATATGCTATGACAGGTAGTGAGTGTTGATTTTTTGTTTCCCCATTATGTTATAATTTATTATACACCTGAGAGAAAAAGAGAATCCCAAACACTTATGTGAGGTGCTAGTATATACTTTCTGTGCTTTTAATTACGAGGTCTAGAAGGTTGTGTTGTGAAATACTTTTAAATAGTAGGTTAAATGACCCTCATATTGCTATTGTCTAGGTAGAAAAGCCCATTTGCTTGAGGATAAAAAAATCCCAAGTGTAGGGTTATTTGATGAGGTGTCATTTTATACACTATTTCGGAGTCATCTAACCCCCTAAATCATGTAAATATGCCTATATTACGTGCTTAATCATTTGTTTTCAGGTTTTTTAGCTCTTGGATGGCTTTTGGAGGAAATACACGTAACTTGGGCTCATTTAGAGAAGAAACAGACAAGATTACGGACCTACACTAAATCTCATGATGACATTTGCAAACAATGGCTGGAGACGGCGTCACAAGCATAAAGCGACGCCGTCGTGATCCATCTTGTGACGACGTTAGGAATATGGTGATGGCGTCAAGACGTGGACAACTTAAAGAGGATCTAGAATCGTCTACGTGGCGACAGCATTAGGATTGCAAAGCGACACCGTCGCGTCGACAACTCTATGAATATAAATTCGTTTTTTGGGTTTTAGTGTGTAACTTTGGGATAATTTTGTATAACCCTAGGGAGACGAACCCTAGTCATTTTAGGAGCTTTATAGGTTATTTTTAGGGCCTCAAAACCCTATTGTACTACCTTGAATCCATGTTTTAATCAAGTAGGGTTATTTATCTTTAATCATTAAATATGTCCATATGTTGTTTGATTAATTTATCTTCTTGCTTTTAACATGCAAGGCTAAACCCGCCTTTGTATTTATCTATGATTGCATGAAACTTAGGTTGTAGATCTTTTTGATGTTGCTTCTTGTTGATGAATGTACGCGTTAGGCTTTAGAAAACCAGCTTTTGTTTGTATCACTGTTGATATGTCTAGGGAAATACGAGTAGTGTAGAAAGGATACCATCGGTAACAGTCTTCATACTACCTTACCCACTATATGGTTGATCCCTCTTAAGTTATTTCACATGCATTTAATATACTCTTAGGGGCCTTGTAATAGTCTTCATACTACCTTACTTGTGTGTTGCCTTAACGGAATATTAAATAGACAGCGGGTCTGTGTAATCAGTTCATGACCTAGGAGATACTTACACAGATCATCACAAGTGTGACAAAGCAATATATCTAGGAGAAGCAATCTGAGAAGTAGTGCATGATTAGGTAAATACATTTGCTTATCATAAAGTTATCACCAGTAGATTAGATATTAATTAGTTTAGTAATTAGTTAAACAAACCAACCTCTCAACCCATAGATTTACTTGCTTACATAAAATATAAAAACACAAAAATAATCTTCTCTCAACCTATAGAATTCTGTTAGACCGTGATCAAGCCTTCCTAACCTATTCCCCTAGAGAACGATAACAACCCCCCGAGTCTTGCCTATACTACACTGCAATGATTAGGTACACTGCCTAGGGAGTTGTAAAATTCCTTGTAGAAGTCTCTACGACCCCCACACCAATTTTTAAGAACAATTCCTTCTCATTTAGGGGAAACTTGTTTTCCCCGCATACTTATGATAAGCACACTACTTCAAACGAACTTAAAAGCTTGCAACCTTCGCACTTTATTATAATAGTAATACCAATGTTTACGCGCTTCAATTCGTACAGATAAAATTTTAGATAATTGAATCAGAAAACTTTTTGACAATGTTTTTTTGATATTTATATTTTTGCATTTTTATATATCCTCTTAATCAGTTAAATGTCTATAACACGCGAACGTGTTCTTACTGCGGTCTCATAAAGATTTCAAGCACAAGTTCTAGAATTAATAAATCACCGGCACACACATATAATCTTTAACTGATACCAATACTCCAGAAAAAGCGATAAACTACAAATACACAGCCATAATGACGGGTGAGACACTTGCAATTGCATTCAAACCTTAACTCGAGAAAGCTAAAGGTAAAAATTATCTTAGGTATCAAAGATGGATACCCGAATTTCTTAAGATATAAATCTCACAAATTTTTGGGTAATTGGGTATATGCTATCAATATTATCAATCCAGAGTCAGATTTGCTTGTAGGTGATCAATAAAATATTTATTTTTTACTTCAAAAATTTACAACAGTGTTTTTATAAATTTTGCTTTTCTAGTTTATCTCCCCCATACTTAATATGAGCATTGTCCCTAATGCGTAAAATATTATAGAGAAAGATAAAGTGGCAAAGTAAAAGAATACTCCCCTTATTTTACTGAATTCTTCGAATCTGTTTATATAGCTCGGATGTAGACTCTGATCATCACTTCGTATGCATCATTTCTTTTCTTTTTCCTATAATAATGACAAACAAATACTACAATGCACAAATAAGTCATCCGAATTAATATTAATAAGTATCATAAGTACTAATACAAAATATAAAATATTGTTTAAATGCCAACAGAGGCATATTACACACCATAATAATAATAATATTTTTAGAAATTATTTTTAAACTTGTGACCTAAGCATGCGGTCACTTAAACTAACTCGTGTCAACACAACACTACTCATCATCATCTCCCTGTTGTTGCTGCTCATACTGCTGATAATACTGCTGATACTGCTGCTGATCATAACTAGGTGGGTTATAAGCACCTCGAAGTGGAACATCATAAACTCTAGCCATATGCTCCAACACACCATGATACCTATCCCAGTGATATGACTGCCTATAAGCCACCCTCTCAATCGCTCCTTGACGAATCTCTATGCTACCCATCCGGTCATATAAATCCTGCATAGATGGTCTCGGGCCTCTCAGGCCTCTCGGTCCTGGAGCCTCAGGAATCAACCTACCCTCAGAGTTGATCAACTCTCTCGGTGTGGTGGTATCCAAAGCTCTACAGTAAGTTAGGGGACTCAAACTATTCAACACCTCATCAGTTAACACCCTCATCTTCTTCGCAATCTTCGTGATCAACTGCCCACAATAGATCATGCTATGTTTTTTACTTCCAACTCTTTTCCTCTTAAGCTATATTGCCATTAGCCAAGCCACGTTTGCATACCCATTCTGATTTTTAGCCTCGAACATACTCACCAGGCATAGTTCATTCTTTTGTACCTTATCGTACCCAGTCGTCCTTTGGCACAATCCATAGGTGATCATCTTTTGTAGCCCTCGCAAAATAGGACTCTGGATAGTTGAGGCAAGGATTCTCGACAAGTGTAGCTCCTCCGCGGTACTAATGCTTAGCCGATAATCTGTAGCATTGAAATTTCACCACATCGTAAACCACCTTGGAAATAAACATTAAATCCTTCTTCATTAACCTCGTCCGAATGATATAAACCTAAACGTCGAGCGAACTCTAGCAAAGTCAAACTATGAGCACGACCACAAAGTCAAAATTTAATCACCTTTTTTGTCCTTAACTCATCGTCAACACACACCTTATCAAATTCATAAGTCGAGTAAAACTCATGGCAAAGCTCGATATAAATAAGCTCGCTAATGTCTTTTTTGGGTAAAGGGGATTACCCCGGTAAAATAATCAACTCGCTAATGTCAAAAACTCTTCCCCACGCTTCAGAACTGAAAATCTCCTCTTGAATTCCTGCCTCTTACACCTAATCTCCAACATATTCTCAATCTCCTCGGCACAACCCATTTTATTTAGCACTCTTCAATCCACAATTATCGATGAGTAAATTTGCTTCGGGAGCAAATGAGCAAGTTTGGTATTGTATCGGTTCTTAGCAGCTCTGTTACACCCTTCCCATATTAGAAATGGGCGATGAACACGTGGGAGCATTGCTTCCTCCACGGTCTTGTATTGGCGGGATCATTTGGATCATGAAGATCTGGCTTCATCATCGTGAGTACCGAGAGTCTACACATCAAAAACAAATCACAATAAAGTGTATAACCATGTTAGGAAAGAATTAATATCAACGGGCAAGTTTTCGTATAAGTGATGTGGAGGTTGTGAAGACTTCACAGGAAGCTTTACAATCCCCTAGGCAGAGTACCTAACCGTTGTAGTGTAGTAAGGCAAGACTCGGGGGTTGTTATTGTTCTCTAGGAGAATAGGTTGGGAAGGCTCGAACACGGTCTAACAGAGATTCTTTTTGTGTTTTTATATTTTTAATAAAGCAATTAAATATCATGGTTTTAGAGGTTGGTTTCTTTTAGCAAATTAAACTAAATAAAATCTAAACTATTGGTGATAACTTTATGATAAAAAAGATCTATTTACTTAATCATGCACTACTCCTCAGATTGCTTCTCCTAGATCTGTTGCTTTGTCACACTTGTGATGATCTGTGTAAGTATTTCCTAAGTCATGAACGAATTACATGAACTCGTCGTCTATTTAATAATTCGATAAGGCAATGCACAAGTAAGGTAGTATGAAGACTATTACAAGGCCCCTAAGAGTGTATTAAATGCATGTGAAATATCTTAAGAGGGATCAACCATATTAGGGGTAAGGTAGTATGAAGACTGTTACCGATGATATCCTTTCTACACACTCGCGTTTCCCTTGACGTCTATGCTAATTTAATATCTTATGGCTAGTTTTCTAGAGCCTAATACGCACATCCATCAACAAGAAGCAACATTAAAAGGATCTACAACCTAAGTTTCATGCAATCATAAGTAAATACAAAGGAGGGTTTAGCCTAACATGTTATAAAGAAAGCAAGAACATAAATCAATCAAACAACACATAGACATATTGAATGATTAATGATAAAAAATCTTACTTGATTAAAACATGGATTGAAGGTACTTACAATAGGGTTTTGAGGCCCTAACAATGACCTAAAAAGCTGCTAGAATGACTAGGGTTCGTGTCCTAAAACTTATACAAAGTTACACACTTAAAACCCTAAAATTGGTTTTGTATATATAGTGAAAATGGTGCGACGGTGTCGCTTTGAAATCGTGACACCGTCGCCACGTGGATGATTCTAGATCCTCTTTAAGTCGGCCACGTCCTGGCACCGTCGCTAGATCTTTAACGCCGTCACGATGAAGATCCTGACGTCATCGCTTTATGATGGCGACTCCGTCTCCATGTGCTGTATACATAATTTTTCATGATTCTTGGTGTAGAGTCATAATCTTGTCCGTTCTTCTCCAAATGATCCCAAGTCACGTGTATTTCCTCCAAATGCCATCCAAGTGCTAAAAACCTGAAAACAAATGATTAAGCACATAATCTGGGCATATTTGCATGATTTAAGGGGTTAAATGGCCTCGAAAGAGTGTATAAATTAACACCTCATCAAATACCCCTACACTTAGGATTTGCTTGTCCTTAAGAAAATGGGCTTTTCTACCTAGACAATAGTAATATTGGGGGCATTTAACCTACTCTTTAAAAGCATTTTACAACACAACCTTCTAGACCTCATAATTAAAAGCACGTTGAGCCACCACCACCACCACATCAAATGGTCCCGAAAAACGCCATGTGATGGCACGAGACCCACACGTGAGTCGCGTTTTAAAGTATTTTTCTCGTGTTATTAGAAAACGCCAAAAGTTGAGGTACTTGACGGTACAAAAAATGCAATGTTATGAAAGGAGAGATGGTTTTTTGATATTATGAGGTATTCTGGTGTTATGAAAAAAAATACTGATGTGACAGCACTTTTCCCATAATACAAGATGATGACACAAAAGGTACATACAAAGCTTTTTAATTAACATCCCAAATCCTAACTAGTAACTACGACTAGTTTAACTTCACTCACACGAGCTAATCCCAAATGACATGAAACTGAAAAGCATCAAGTCAAACTCCAAACACCAATGACATCACCAACAACCACCACAACAACCGATCCACCATCACCCGAACAGCCACCTTCACTAATCCCAAACCTCCCAGACGACATCTCAATCCAATGCATAGCCAGAATCCCACGGGACCACCACATCACCCTAACACTCGTATCCAAACACTGGAAATCCACCATACGCTCCCAACACTATTCACACACGATCATCTTAACATCACACAACACTCTTTATATCTCAACATACGTCACAACACTTCTTTTAAATGGTTCCACCTTCATCTCCCTAACCCTTTTCACAAAACCCTTATCCAAACACTACCCTCTATCCCTTTTCACCCTGTGGGCCCCGCTTACGCTGTTCTTGGGCCTAATATATACGTCTTAGGAGGGTCCGTGAACGATA
Organism: Tanacetum coccineum; assembly: GCA_026074375.1. Classification (NCBI taxonomy): domain Eukaryota; kingdom Viridiplantae; phylum Streptophyta; class Magnoliopsida; order Asterales; family Asteraceae; genus Tanacetum; species Tanacetum coccineum. Next base: position 4,046 of record BQNB010143770.1, on the reverse strand, counting down.
TCCCGAGTAATAATGTCTGGGTTTTGGATTGTAGGGTGAACGAATGGGTTTCGGGGCCGAAAATGAGGGTCGGGAGGGAGTTTGCGGCTTCCGGGGTGGTGGGGGGTAAGGTTTATGTGATGGGAGGGTGTTTGGTTGATAATAGGATTAAAGCGGTTAATTGGGCGGAAAATTTGGATCCGAATGTGGGCGTGTGGAGTGGAGTTGGGAGTGAGGGAGTGGAGTGTAGGGATAAGTGGATGCACGCAAGTGCGGTTATAGATGGGAGGGTTTACGCGATGGCGGATAGGGGAGGGGTGGTTTATGACGTTGGGGTAGGGGAGTGGGGAAAAGTGCCGAAAAGGTTGGATTTAGGGTGGAGGGGACGTGCGGCGGTTCTCAAGGGTGTTTTGTATTGTTATGATTATTTAGGGAAGATTAGAGGGTATGACGTGGAGAAAGATGTGTGGAAGGAGTTGAAAGGTGTGGAGAAAGGGTTGCCCAAGTTTTTGTGTGGCGCGACGATGGTTGATTTAGGTGGGAGGTTGTGTGTGGTGTGGGAGCGTAAGGATAGTGGTGGGAAGGGTGTGGATGTTATGTGTGCGGTTATTGAGGTTGGGAAGGATGGAGATGGGGGGTTGAGTGGGGAGATATCGTGGGTTGATGTAATTCTATCGGTTCCTGTTGGTTCTTCGATTTTGCAGTGTATGGCTGTTGCTTTGTGACTTCTGTTTTGATAGCAAGGTATGCTCTCTTTACTTGTGTCACTGATTGATAAAGTATTGTTTGTGAAATTTTGTGACACAAGTTGAAGGATAGTGTTTTCAGACCATGTTTATAGCATTGTAAGAAGCTCTAACCTATGACGTTGATCATTTAGACTTCACTTCTTAGTTCTTACTGATACTAGTGAAACAAGTGTGTTGAGATTGAATCTTGCATCTATTTCTCGTGACTGTTAGTTGGGCTTTAGAAGTGAGAATTTTGAAGACAAATGATGTGTAGGGAGACTATAATGCGTGTATTGTATAAAGAGATATGGTCATGTCAAAGAAAGTTGGATTTGAGAGTCGAGACTTATAGGCTTATAGCTGCCTTGTGGTTTGTGGCAAGATCATATTAACTTACGAACTCCATTGTGTCTATACAATTAAAAATTAACAACTTTAGCATCATCAGTTATTGGTTTGATGACTTTGATCTATAAATTTTCATATATTGGTCTGTCTTTATTGGATGTTTCACTAACTATGGAAATATGTCCTCATTATTGGGTGCTGGTCAGAAGTTGGAAATTAATCTATTGTCCGTGCATAAAGATGAAGATTATGGGAAAAAAAATTGTCTTTCTTGTCGAGTTTGGACGAAGGGTTCTTGCTGAACTTTGGGTATACTCTGATAATCAGCCTGGCATTTCTATAAACACAAAATAACCAAGTATAGCGAGGTCAACTAGGAATAAGAGTAAAAAAAGTTGTAGACTACTAACGAACCTCTATTGAAATATTCAAATGTATTTCATTTGTTGCAAGTTCAGCTTGATCAATGCTTCAAACTGAGGGTTGGTCAGAGAGTCCTATTTGGTTTGTTTATCAAATGTAGCCTACTTAAGGATTGATTTATAGATCAAATTTTAAAACCAATACTTTCACTTGGAATGAAATGATCACGCAAATGCTTATGAAGGGTCACGCAAGTACTGTTCCTATAAGTCTTCAGTTTTTATCTTTTGGAACAAAGTTTTCAGTTCACCATCAACAAATTGCTGAGTTGTTTCTGTCACTATACATCTGACTATCTGAGTCTCTGAGATAGTGTTAATTAACTTCACAGGAAATAAGTTAGATGTATCATGTCTGTATCTGTGAAAGAATTCATTTTGGATGGTACTTTCCTTGCAACTATATAGTACTTTTGCAAATTACGTCATTGATAAAAATTAAAACTTTAATTTAAAGAATACATTATAAACTATAAATTGCTAGTCTAGTCATGGAAGATTTTATATCGGATGTAAGCCGAATCCACTTTTGACCTTTTGCATTAGATAGTCCATAATAAATCTTATTTCGATAATCATTAGTCATGTTTATGTTTGTTTTCCGAAAAACCCTTTTATTTTCTCACAAGTCAAACTTAAAATAAAATAACATAAACACAAAACTAATACATATAACACTTATTTCAAAAGAAACACTTAACAATTAAGTCATGCAAATATCCATTATGATCCTAATTATCTAATAATTAAAACATGTATATATTCATATAAGGCTCCTTCGTCCTAAAAACTCCGGCCACATCCATCGATATAATCGATTGCGTAAGCCATATACAAATATATACCACATAGCACATAAAATTTAAAACAACCTTTAGGCCCCATAAAGACATAGCTAAGGTCTTCCCTAGCTTTTAAAGTCGTGGATCGAAACCACATAAATTTAATGTCTATGTTTTAATTCTTGATCATCATATTTGCATAAAACTCTTTTAACAATTAACAAGATTTATATCACATATCCCTCCATGATAAATTGCATGTATTTATCATGGATGCCGAATTAACAATTAATTATAAACATAAACCCGATCAAGTAACAATTAAACGCATCAAGTTTTATTTATAAAATTTCATACAACCTAGAATTCGTCTAATTAATTTTATAACCAATAAAAATTGAATCTTGATGCACAAAGTTCGAATCTTTATGCATAAAACGCCCAAAGGGCTTAAAAAATTAATCAAGAATCCTAATTTGTCAAATTTTATTACTTTGTAACTACAAATTCTATACGATGGCTCGTGATGCCACTGTTGGGTTTTAACAACTATTAACCATTAAAGATCACGAGTACGCAGCGGAAAGATCATAAACACGTATAGAATATGTAATTAACAAAGGGATCAAGAACGCGTGTACCTTTTAGCAATTAACGAAACACCGTCTTGAATATACGCGTGTGTATAAATTGAATAACACGCAAACTAAACAAGTTACCAAAGTAGATAACCTCTATGGTATGCACACACTACACGTCACCGAGATACGCTAGGATGCTAGTCCTTTCTTCACGAATAAAACAACTCAACACGATGTTCTTGTTTGATATAATCATCACATGATCGAAACCCACAACACGTATTGTATCAGTATAAGTAAATTAATATGTAGCAATTCAATATATTGCATGCATATTAATTATACATGCATACGTAGTACACATATACATGCAAACAATGTTGCTCTTGTTCTCTGATTTGCCAACCCAGGAGAATAAAAAACATTTATTGTTATTACTTTTAATCGTAGGTTTATAGAAGTAGAGATTTTAAGTCGTAACCTTTTTAGGATATCATATATATCTTCCGAATGAATGAGGCAAGGGTATATATAGCCCAAAGACTTATTCTTCAAGTCATACTCAAACACCTCCTCTTATTTGCTAGAAACGACATTCATACCCTCTTACTTTTATTGTTCGACCGGTCATAACCACCATCTCACAGGTTTGGTTTTTGTACTAACAAGTCCTTCACTTGTTAATATATTTTAATTAGTTCTAACGTCTAACGTTGTAATTAAAGACCGTTTAATATTTCGTGAAGTATATTAATATAATTAATAAAAATATTAATTATATTAATAAACGTATCCTCTGTGTAAACGCGTGTGCCCCCATAGGCTCACATATTTCCGGCCGTATATTTATTTATGATATGGACATATCCCAACAGCTCCCACTTGGACATGTCACAAATAAATATAACATCATTGGTAAGCGTCTAGCAACACCCCAATGTTCCCAGAAATACATGAATGTACTTTCGTAAAGTCACAGTTAAATGATTTATGAATTTACAATCCTTTTGTTTCCGATACCGTGTTAAAAATGGATATGAATCTAAGTCATTCCATTAATTAACGATTATGTTTCTCGTATATATGATTGATTTGAGCTAAACTACACCTCTTATATATAATATATAATAAAATATAAAATATATAGTAAGTATAGTCTAAAAACACAATCAATAAAACCGAGAAGTAGTATAGAATGTTCCC
>BQNB010143769.1:0-16948 GCA_026074375.1 Tanacetum coccineum | reverse complement strand
ACACCTCTTCATCAATACTATTCCGGAGGTGCATCGATTACTGGGAATTAAATAAGCTGACGGTGAAGAACCGTTATTCGCTCCCGATAATTTATGATTTTTTCGATCAACTTTAAGGGTTAAGTGTTTACTCGAATATCGACCCAAGGTCGGGCTATCATCAACTGGGGGTTCGTGAAGCAGACATTCTAAAGACCGCCTTCAGAACTCCATATGAACATTATGAATTTCAAGTCATGCCATTGGTTTGACAAACGCACCGATGGTATTTATGGACCTCATGAATCGGGTGTGCAAACCATATTTGGATAAGTTTGTGATCGTCTTTATTGATGATATATATTAATTTTTCAAAGAGCAAGAAGGAAGACGAAGAACATCTTAAGGCAATTCTGGAATTGTTTGAGAATGAGGAATTGTATGCCAAATTTTTCTAAGTGTAAATTTTGGATTCCTAAAGTACACACGTAGATCCCGCCAAGATCAAATTCATAAAAGATTAGGGCCTCTCCTAAAACACCAACGGAGATTCGTCAATCTTTAGGTCTTGCTAGGTATTACCAAAAAATCATCAAAGGATTTTCAAAGATTGCCAAGTCAATGACCAAGCTTACTCAGAAAGGAGTTAAGTTGATTGGGGTGACAAGGCAGAAGCAGCGTTTCAACTAATTAAGCAAAAGTTGTGTAGTGCACCAATCCTGGCTTTACCTGAAGAAAATGAAGATTTTATCGTATACTGTGATGCTTCGATCAAAGGTTTAGGCGTTGTGTTGATACAAAGAGAGAAGGTGATTGCTTATGCATCATGCCAATTAAAAATTCATGAGAAGAACTATACGACTCAAGATTTGGAACTTGGTGCAGTGGTGTTTGCTCTAAAGATTTAGAGGTACTATTCGTACAGAACCAGGTGTACGGTGTTCACTGATCACAAGAATTTACAACACATTCTTAATCATAAAGAGTTGAACATGAGGCAATGTCGTTGGTTAGAGTTGCTTAGTGATTACAACGGTGAGATTCGTTATCATCCGGGGAAAGAAAATGTTGTTGTTGATGCTTTGAGCAGGAAGGAGAAAATTAAACCATTAAGAGTTCGAGCCTTAGTTATGACTATTGGCTTGGATCTTCCTAAACAAATCCTAGAAGCTCAAATTGAGGCACAGAAACCCGAAAACATCAAGAACGAAATTGTAGGAGGTTTGATCAAGAAGGATATACCAGAGGAGAAGTTGGAACCCCGTGCCGATGGAACTCTATGCTTATATAGCAGGAATTGGTTGCCTTGATATTGTAATTTGAGGATTGTGATTATGCACGAGTCCCACTAGTAAAAATACTCTATCCATCCGGTTTTTGACAAGATGCATCAAGACATGAAGAAGCTATATTAGTGGCCCAATGTAAAGGCCGACATCGCCACCTATGTTAGCAAATGTTTGACATATGCTAAGGTCAAGGTTGAACACCAATGACCATCGAGTTTGTTGGTGCAACCCGAGATACCTCATAAGAAGTGGGACAATATCACTATGGATTTTGTCACAATGCTTCCTAAGTCGTCACAAGGTTGTGACACCATTTGGATGATCGTTGACCGACTTACTAAGTCTGCCATCTTTGTACCAATGAGGGAAACTAATCCCATGGAGAAACTAGCAAGAATGTACCTAAAGGAGGTAGTCATGAGGCATGGATACATGTATCAATCATTTGGGATCTTGACCCTAGATTCACATCAAATTTTTGGAGGTCACTTCAGAAGGATTTGGGTACTAGCCTGGATATGAGTACTGCGTACCATCCATAAACTGACGGAAAAAGCAAAAGGACTATTCAAACTCTCTAGGATATGCTGCGTGCTTATGTGATCGACTTTATAAAGGGTTGGGTTAACAATTTGCCTTTAGTCGAGTTCTCGTATAACAATAGCTATCACGCTAGCATTAAGGCTGCACCATTTGAAGCACTCTACGGTAGAAAGTGTCGTTCACCTGTATGTTGGGCCGAGGTTAGAGAAGTTTAACTCACCGATCTAGAAATAGTTCAATAGACGACTGAGAAGATCATCCAGATCAAGCAAAGAATACAAGCCGCGTGTGATAGGCAAAAGAGTTACGCCGATTTAAAGCGTAAGCCAATGGAATTTCAAGTTAGGGATAGTGTTATGCTTAAGGTTTCTCCTTGGAAAGGGGTCGTACGTTTTGGCAAACAGGGGAAGTTAAACCCTAGGTATGTCCGACCATCCAAGGTGTTGGAAAAGGTTGGAGCCGTTGCTTACAAGCTTGAGCTTCCTCAAGAGTTGAGCGAGGTTCACAATACGTTTCATGTATCCAACTTGAAAAAGTGCCATACCAACGAACCATTAGCCGTTCTGTTGGATGGACTTCATACTGATGACAAGCTTCATTTTGTCGAGGAACCAGTAGTAATCATGGATCGTGGCATTAAACGATTGAAATAAATCCGTATCCCAATTGTCAAGTTTCGATGGAACTCTAGGCGAGGCCCTGAGTTACATGTGAACGCGAGGATCAATTTTGAAAGAAATATCCACATCTCTTCACAAAGACCGCACCGTTATCAAGTGCCGCGTCTTAAGCCTTGAAGACAAGGCTCATTTAACGGGAGAAGACTAATAATCATAATAACTAGGTAAATTCTTACCCTACTTTAAAAAAATGTTATAACTGACACGTTAAGCCGAAGGGAACGAATAAAGCCACTAGAAGCCGAGCCTTAAACGCAACAATAAATATTATACCAACGTCACTACTCTTGAACGCTCAAGTTAAAACAACTTAGAAGGGGAATGCAAACGAGTTACCAAGCGTGGTAACGAAATTATCGAAAGGCACAAAAAAACTAATAGATTTATTGCCACAACATCCATTTATTATCTTAGAACTAAGATTACATAAGAACATAAAGGAAATACAAGTTTTATTACAACCTTCCCGTACGAATAATATCTATTCCTTCCAAAAGAGATCCACGCTGATAGCAAGAATGACGAGGGGCACGAGAATCGCTAGAATAAAGGCCAAATACTGAAATTCTTCTTTGTATGGGACGTAGGCAAGATAAATACCAAGTGCTACCGCGCTCGCCATCGCCAAAAGTGTAATGATATGCAACATTTTTGAGGACTGGATAAAAGAAAGTTTAAGTGAAAGATTTAGTGTTGTGTGGAGAAATGGAGGATAAAAATTTGGTATTTAAAAAGAGAAAGTAATCATTGGGGTTACTGTTCATTAGCCGTTGGGGTTACTGTTCACGTATATAAAAAAATTACCAACACCACTTTACTATATAAAGTCGACATCATTTTATACAAAATCCTAGGCCAAAAAGGCGAAGATGTATCATTAGTCACCCTAGGACAAACCGTCGGCAAGTTAAATGTCATCAAGGAATTGAGACCCGTACCAGTGAAATTCTACATCAAAATAACAAATTGACTTAGCACGTATTAGGAGGATTAAGACGAGCATTTACACCTCTTCATCAACACTATTCCGGAGGTGCATCGATTACCGGGAATTAAATAAGCTGACGGTGAAGAACCGTTATTCGCTCCCTACAATTTATGATTTGTTCGATCAACTTCGAGGGTCGAGTGTTTACTCGAATATCGACCTGAGGTCGGGCTATCTTCAACTGGGGGTTCATGAAGCAGACATTCCAAAGGCCGCCTTCAGAACTCCATATGGACATTATGAATTTCAAGTCATGCCATTGGTTTGACAAACGCACCGGCGGTATTTATGGACCTCATGAATCGGGTGTGCAAACCATATTTGGATAAGTTTGTGATCATCTTTGTTGACGATATATATTAATTTTTCAAAGAGCAAGAAGGAACACGAAGAACATCTTAAGGCAATTCTATAATTTCTTGAGAAGGAGGAATTGTATGCCAAATTTTTCTATGTGTAAATTTTAGATTCCTAAAGTACATTTCCTTGGTCACATGATTGATAGTCAAGGCATTCACGTGGATCCCGCCAAGATCGAATTCATAAAAGATTAGGCCATCTCCTAAAACACCAACGGAGATTCGTCAATCTTTAGGTCATGCTAGGTATTACCAAAAATTCATTGAAGGATTTTTGAAGATTGTCAAGTCAATGACCAAGCTTACTCAGAAAGGAGTTAAGTTTGATTGGGGTGACAAGGCAATAGCAGCGTTTCAACTGATTATGCAGAAGTTGTGTAGCGCACCAATTTTGGCTTTACTTGAAGGAAGCAAAGATTTTATTGTATACTGCGATGCTTTGATCAAAGGTTTGGCCGCCGTGTTGATGTAAAGAGAGAAGGTGATTGATTATGCATCACGCCAATTGAAAATTCATGAGAAGAACTATATGACTCATGATTTGGAACTTGGTGCAGCGGTGTTTGCTCTAAAAATTTGGAGGTACTATCTGTATGGAACCAAGTATACGGTGTTCACAGATCATAAGAGTTTACAACACATTCTTGAACAAAAGGAGCTGAACATGAGGCAATGTCATTGGTTAGAGTTACTCAGTGATTACGATTATGAGATTCGCGTTATCAACCGGGAAAAGAAAAATCAAATGTTGTTGCTGTTGCTTTGAGCAGGAAGGAGCGAATTAAACCATTAAGAGTTCGAGCCTTAGTTATGACTATTGGCTTGGATCTTCCTAAACAAATCCTAGAAGCTCAAGGTGTTGTGCTAAAACACGAGTCCCACAAGTAAAAAAATATTCTATCCATCCGGTTTTTGACAAGATGCATCAGGACATGAAGAAGCTATATTAGTGGCCCAATGTAAAGGCCGACATCGCCACCTATGTTAGCAAATATTTGACATATGCTAAGGTCAAGGTTAAACACCAATGACCATCGGGTTTGTTGGTGCAACTCGAGATACCTCAGAAGAAGTGGGACAATATCACTATGGATTTTTTCACAAGGCTTCCTAAGTCGTCACAAGGTTGTGACACCATTTGGATGATCGTTGATCGACTTACTAAGTCTGCCATCTTTGTACCAATGAGGGAAACTAATCCCATGGAGAAACTAGCAAGAATGTACCTAAAGGAGGTAGTCACGAGGCATGGAATGCCCATCTCGATTATTTGTGATCGTGACCCTAGATTCACATCAAATTTCTGGAGGTCACTTCAGAAGGATTTGGGTACTAGTCTGGATATGAGTACTGCGTACCATCCACAAACTGACGAACAAAGCAAGAGGAATATTCAAACTCTCGAGGATATGCTGCGTGCTTGTGTGATCGACTTTGGAAAGGGTTGGGTTAACTATTTGCCATTAGTCGAGTTCTCATATAGCAATAGCAATCACACTAGCATCAAGGCTGCGCCATTTGAAGCACTTTACGGTCGAAAGTGTCGTTCACCTGTGTGTTGGGCCGAGGTTGGAGAAGTTCAACTCACCGGTCAAATAGTTCAATAACGACCAAGAAATCGCCAGACCAAGCAAAGAATAAAGCCGACGTGATCGGCAAAAAAGTTTTACGCCATTAAAGCGTAAAGCCAATGATTTCAAGTTTGGGATAGTTATATGCTTTTAAGGTTTTGCCTATGGAAAGGTGTCGTACGTTTATGGAAAAGGGGGAAGTTTAAACCCTATTTCAATGTCGGACCTCAAGGTGTTGGAAAAGGTTAGAGCCGTTGCTTACAAGCTTGAGCTTCCTCAAGAGTTGAGCGAGGTTCACAATACGTTTCATGTATCCAACTTGAAAAAGTGCCATACCAACGAACCATTATCCGTTCCGTTGGATGGATTTCATATTGATGACAAGCTTCATTTTGTCGAGGAACCAGTAGTAATCATGGATCGTGGCATTAAACGATTGAAACAAAGCCGTATCATAATTGTCAAGGTTTGATGGAACTCTAGCGGAGGTCAAGGTTCGATGGAACTCCAGGAGAGGTCCTGAGTTCACATGGGAACGCGAGGATCAATTTCGAAAGAAATATCCACATCTCTTCACAAAGACCGCACCGTTGTCAAGTGTTGCGTCTTAAGCCTTGAGGACAAGGCTCATTTAACGGGGGAAGACTATAACACCCCGTGTTTTAGGGTCATTTACGACATCAATAAATTCACTAATTATTTTTAGTATTGTACGCGTTTGCTTTTAAATCGTAATTGTTAAGTTAAATCGCGTAAGCTAAAAAATATCGTTCAACGTAAACGGGCATCAAACAATTAAATGTTTACATCAAGCAAGTGTTAAGTAATTATTTTGAGGATAATTATTAACTTTGTTCATTTTATTTTTATTGGTTGCGTAAAGTGTTTACGTTTCGCGATAAAATACGTTTAGGCATACCCGGAACCACTAAAACTTTTCTACACTTCAACAAATACCCATAATTGTACCCAATACCCAAAACTTACTAAATATCATCATATATATGATACTATGGCCGGATTTGGTGTGATAGACCAAGAGAAATATTACAAAATATTGCAACTTGCTTTGTACATTCAACAACTAATTAAACCTTAAGACTTTTACAAGAAAAGACCATGCCTAGACCATAAGACTTCCCATGAATTACTCATCTTGTCTTGGTCTTCTTATACCACATTTGACTAGTCCTTGTATTATATAAGTCTTGCACTAGGAAAGATAACATACACTTATCATTTTTCATAGTGAAAAACACTCTTTTTTCTCTCTTTTCCTCCTCCAACCCACGACTCAACTCAATAACGTACCAAATCAATACAAAATTTTAATTGTAACATTTACACACATTCCTACATGATATCTAAGATAACCTAAGGTGATTTGAAGGTTTGGTTTAAGGTTTACAAGGGTTAATTAAGCAAGAAGCAAGATTAGGGTTTCATTGGTTTTTAGGGTTTTCAAGTCTTGCAAGTTAGGGTTTGGTTGTTAAACAAGGGTTTAGCTCTTGTTGTTCATCACCACACATCATATTAAGGTCATCTACAACTCTTTATGCGTTTACATTTATGCTTTTATGCATATATATGTTCTATGTAGTTAATCACCATTTAGGAAATGTTTTAACTTGTAAAATGTATTTTTACTTGTGATCATGATTTTAGACACTTTTATATATGTTGTATGAATGTTCATATCATTTAGGATCTCGACCCTAGATTCACATCAAATTTTTGGAGGTCACTTCAGAAGGATTTGGGTACTAGTCTGGATATGAGTACTGCGTACCATCCATAAACTGACAGAAAAAGCAAAAGGACTATTTAAACTCTCTAGGATATGCTGCGTGCTTGTGCGATCGACTTTAGAAAGGGTTGGGTTAACCATTTTACATTAGTCGAGTTCTCGTATAACAATAACTATCACGCTAGCATTAAGGCTGCACCATTTGAAGCACTTTACAGTGGAAAGTGTCGTTCACCTGTGTGTTGGGCCGAGGTTGGAGAAGTTTAACTCACCGATCTAGAAATAGTTCAATAGACGACTGAGAAGATCGTCCAGATCAAGCAAAGAATACAAGCCGCGTGTGATAGGCAAAAGAGTTACGCCGATTTAAAGCGTAAGCCAATGGAATATCAAGTTAGGGATAATGTTATGCTTATGGTTTCTCCTTGGAAAGGGGTCGTACGTTTTGGCAAACGAGGGAAGTTAAACCCTAGGTATGTCAGACCATCCAAGGTGTTGGAAAAGGTTGGAGCCATTGCTTACAAGCTTGAGCTTCCTCAAGAGTTGAGCGAGGTTCACAATACGTTTCATGTATCCAACTTGAAAAAGTGCCATACCAACGAACCATTAGCCGTTCCGTTGGATGGACTTCATATTGATGACAAGCTTCATTTTGTCTAGGAACCAGTAGTAATCATGGAACGTGGCATTAAACGATTGAAACAAATCTGTATCCCAATTGTCAAGGTTCGATGGAACTCTAGACGTGGCCCTGAGTTACACGTGAACGCGAGGATCAATTTTGAAAGAAATATCCACATCTCTTCATAAAGATCGCACCGTTAACAAGTGCCGCGTCTTAAGCCTTGAGGACAAGGCTCGTTAACGGGAGAAGACTATAACACCCCGTGTTTTAGGGTCATTTACGACGTCAATAAATTCACTAATTATTTTTAGTATTGTACGCGTTTGCTTTTAAATCGTAATCGTTAAGTTAAATCGCGTAAGCTAAAAATTATCGTTCAATGTAAATGGGCATCAAACAATTAAATGTTTACATCAAGCAAGTGTTAAGAAATTATTTTGAGGATAATTATTAACTTTGTTCATTTTATTTTTATTGGTTGCGTAAAGTGTTTACGTTTCGCGATCAAATACGTTTATAGTTGTGTATGGCTTGGGTTCCAATAAGAAGATGATTTGGGAAGATCTTCCAAACAGGGAGGGAAATAATTGATCTGATTAGGAAGATCAATTTTGTTCGATGGATGCACAAAATTCAAGGGTGTAAGAGTGCAGCAAAAGAAAAAAGAGAATCCAGAGAAGAGTGCAGCAAAAAGCAAGAAAGACCGATGGTAAGATAAAGTGTTGGGTAAGAATCCTTCTCAGCAAATAAAATGAAGGTTTAATTCAAGAAACTTAATGATTTGGAGGTAAATCACAAGTTTAAGGGAGGATTGTTGGGAATTAAACACTTCAGAGTTAATGTTGTTGGTGAGAAGGTTAATGCTGCTGAAAGTCTTCTTGTTGTTTCAACTGAAGTTAATGCTAATTGACAGAAGTTAATGCTGATTAGTCAAACAGAAGACTGAAGTTAATGATGATTGAAGAAATTAATGCTGATTGAGAATTTGACTAAATATTTAGGAAAATATTGTAAGCCCATTAGGACTCCTTGGTGTATAAAAGGAGATCCTAGGGCATCTAGTTTATTATATCATTCATCTCATTATCATATACTTAAGAGAAAAATTATACTCATCTTAGAGAAAAGAACATATAGCTTTAAGGTTGTAACCCTAATACAAAGCAAGAGTACTCGTATTATTGTTCTAATAATATTGAAGCATTTTGTGTTTTATTCATTGTTCATTGTTTAGTACTGTTTCATTGATTAATACTTCTAGAGTATCAAGGAAGATTTCGCATTAAACTTTGTATACAAACAAAGTCTCAACCATGGTTATTTGGATTAATCCAAGGTATACATACACTTTACAAGGTAAAGTCAATCGATCAAGGCTAGGGGATCAATCAATTTTTATTGGTTGCGTAAAGTGTTTACGTTTCGCTATAAAATACGTTTAGGCATTCCCGAAACTACCAAAACTTTTCTACGCTTCAACAAATACCCATGATTATACCCAATACCCAAAATTTACAAAAATATATCATACATATGCATCTATAACCGGATTTGATAGGAAAAGATCAAAGAAATATCTAATTTTCTTCCAACTTGCATTGTACATTCACCAACTAATAAATCCTTAAGACTTTTACAAGGACTTCACCATACCTTGACCATAAGACTTCCCTAAAAAACTCATCTTGTCTTGGACTTATTACATGCATCTTTGACTAGCTTATTATACATATAAGGACTTAGCTAGTACAAGTATACACACATCTCATTTTCAAGGTGAAAAACACAAAAACACTCTCTTTGTCTCTCTTTAACCCATGGCCAAACCAAACCCACCATCAAATCCATACAAAATTTTATCTACAACATTTATACACATTCCTACATCATTCTTAAGATTACCTAAGGTGTTTACAAGGATTGGTTAAGCATTTACAAGTGTTGAAGCAAAAAGGAAGCTAGGGTTTCTTGGAAAAGTTAGGGTTTTCTAAGCTTTGCAAGCTTTGGTTTTATATCTAAAAAAGGGTTTAGATATTGTGGTTTGTCATATTACATCATCATAAGGTTATCTAAAACTCTTTATAACTTTACATTTATCATTTTATGCATATATAAGTCTATGTAGCAAAATCACCATTAGGATACTTTTAAACATGAAAGATGAAGATCGCAAGATGGCAAAGACGATAAAGACAATGACAAAGGCTCAAAGTCAAGATCGCAAAGCATGAAGGAACAAGCCTACAACAAATAACGAAGACAAAGACCAAGAACACTCGAGCTTAAACGACAAAAGCAATCTCACTGATCTCATGAAGGAGTGTCATCAATGAACTCACTTCGGGGGAGATTGTTAGCCTCAATTTTATTGAGTCAATAAAGGAAGCTCGTTCCCGTGTTCAAGACCTCACTTCGGGGGAGATTGTTAGCCTCAATTTATTGAGTCGAACAAGGAAGCTCGGTCACTCTACGATGGAGCTTCGGTCTTTAATTAGTTAATGTTGTAACAGGATAATATCGGGAATCGGGCTCGATAGTTAATCTAATATTGTATATGTTTCGGGTTTAATCCCAAACAAAACCCGAGCCCGGGTCCTAGTTAAATATCCCGCGCGTCACATTAAATGTGTAGGGGTATATATATATTTAGATATTTTCTAAATATCTAAATATATATAGATATTTTCAATTAGAAAATATCTAGTTTTTCATTTTCTAATATCTAAAATTTCTTTTTTCTCTCTTCTCTCTCTTCTCTCTCTCTATTTCGAATCTCTCTCTCTCTCTAGTTTCTAGTTCGTGTTTCGTGTTATGAAGTGAAGTGGTAAATCGGGAACCTACAAAAACCAATTACTATTCACATTCAATGAAAATGTATACATATTTTTATCAGTTAGTATATAATTTTAGGATTTCAAAACAGTAAGGATCATAATTTTTGGATTAATAACAAAGGAGTTATGTATTTTTTTACGTTTACGACAATAAATACTTTTATAAAACTAATTTTATAAAAGTTATTGTTCATATCAGACATGAACATTTTGAAAACATCAATAATTATATAAAACTTTTAATTACAAAGACGTGCTCGAAAGAATCACTAAAATCGGATCTAAAACGAATAAGATACGACATTTACGGGTTTTACGTTAATTAAAGTTATAAAAATAAGTTTATAACTGTCATGAACAGTAAAAACTACTGTTCACCAGGGGATTCAAATTATGAAAATGTAATATTTTGATACATCGACTTAATACGAAAGCATGGACGTAAGAAACATATCAAACGGGCTTAATACGAGAAAGTTGCGTCGTTTTAACTAATGAAATATTTATAAACGTTTTAACTTTATAAATACATATTCACAAATACGATTAGATGATGATGTAGCTATATAGGATTATATATGGTAGTAGTCAAAGTACTTAGTACTCACACGACCTATAATTAATTAGGTTGCATTCTGGCATATTTGTG
The DNA here is from genome assembly GCA_026074375.1 of Tanacetum coccineum. Taxonomy (NCBI): domain Eukaryota; kingdom Viridiplantae; phylum Streptophyta; class Magnoliopsida; order Asterales; family Asteraceae; genus Tanacetum; species Tanacetum coccineum. The sequence continues at coordinate 5,684 of BQNB010143769.1, read as the reverse complement.
ACGCATTTTCTGTTATATTTGATTAACTCATCTACTCGAGGTGAGTTCATAGCCTCACATTTTACATTTTATAATGATTTATAAGTTTTGGGGTGAGAACATGCATTGTTTTATAATTGGACACAAGTGAACATTTCATATTTAAACTGATTACGTGTTTGCCTAAGTAGCGATAACCCAATGTGCCTACTATCATGAACTGTAGATCACTTGGAGGGTGAGTGCGAATGTTATAAATAGATCTATTTGGGGGTGACGCCCCCGTTCGGGTGATTAGCTATCCTTGGTGTCGAAACTACCGAGCCGACGAACGTATACCATGTCGGATTTGGGATGTTCTGGGTTAGAATATCATCATGGGCAATGTAGGCAATTTATATTGCAATTCATTTATGTCGAGCTTCAGTGTCATGAGCTTAAGGAAACGTAATTACATTTTTGTGATGTTTACATTTAATGTATTATCACGAGGGAAATCTTACGGTCCTACACTTATATAATTCACAAACCTATGAATTCACCAACATTATTGTTGACGTTTTAAAGTATGTTTTTCTCAGGAGGTCAATAAGGTACGAGGTGCAAGGGATACATTGGTGGTCGTTATTTTGGAAGTCATTTGCATTAAAGATTTGGTTGCGTTACATTTTGGAGAAATATTTGTTATGAACTAGAATCTTTGTATAATATAACAACGAATAAGTAAAGCTTCGGGCTTTTGTAACAAACACTTTGCTAAATCCAATGTATTGGTTTTAAACGACACTTTTAAAAGGTCGTTCTTATATATCTTGTGCTATTGGTCTATGAAGTAACGCTCCCAAACCCATATTTCGCTGCGACCCATTTTGGGGGTGTTACACATCTCACAACCGCCCCATATTTCTCTCCTTTCTCAAACTTAGAAACGACACAAAAAATGAGCATATCCAAATAATCTATTCCATTCGCAGCCACACCAAACTAAATCCTTCTTTCTTCTGTTATGACCGGACACCAAATCTTGTTTTCTTATTGCAATAATCGAACAACAATTGGCTTCAAGATCTTTTAAAGGTCTTGGGTAAGGTTTTGATTTCTTGTTCGTTTGTGTCTTGAATCGAAACAAAGATGGACAATAACATATTTGTTATATGTCAATCTTTTGTTTTTGTATAATAAAAAAAGGGTTTCCCTTTACATAGATCAATGATGAGGTTGATGTATCATGTGATTGATCTTGTATAAGATCTTGGATAATGATTTCTAAACACGAACAACATAACCTGAGATCTAGTATTTTTTTCATTTCGTTTCGAGTCTAGGGAGATGGGTATGGAGATGGATGTGATTGACTATGGGAATTAGGTATCTTTTGTTGTATTTGATTTGATTGTGAAAATAAAACTGTGACGAAGGTTTTAGGTTTAGTGAGATTGGTTGATGTTGTTGTTGTATTTGTATTTGGCTGAGTATTAGGAAGCTGTTGGTGATGTAATTTTTGTTTAACCAAGAGTCTGTCCATTTTCTTCTTTTATTCTGTTGACCTTGACTCATTTGAGTTACCCGGGTCAACTCGGTAAATACCGAGTTGACTCGGTTTGCCAAACCGCCACCATTATTGGCAAACCACCACCAAGACACACCAAACTGCTGTCATATTCGAACCACACCAAACCGCCATCAATCACACCAAACCGCCATTAATCACACCAAACCGCCATCAATCACACCAAACTGCCACCAAGTTTTAAAATTGGCAGAGTTTAGTTTATATTTGGCTAAGGTATTTTGTCTTCTTTTGTACCTGTCCTAAACAGCCACGGCAAACCGCTACGGTCAAACCGTCACGGTCAAACCGCTATGCTAGATGACAAAACTTCATCAGGTACTGTTTTTTGTCTTTTTGCCAAATTCGACTAACACTTCCATACCACTATTAAGAACACAAGGACTGAAAAGGAGCTTTTAAGCTAAGCAGTTGAGCCACTAAATAAGTTGTAAAGACCCTTAACAGACCACAGATTCTGCTGAAGGCCTAGATAAGCTTATAAACAGCTTCAAAAATAAGCTGTAAAAAAGAACCAAACCAGATTTGGGTTTTGGTGATTTTTGGGAAACAAATAGACCAATAAAGCTCAACACAACAAGATGTAAACTGCTATATAAAAAACAGATATTAGTCATGAAACACGAAACTAACACAAGTGACAAAAGTGACAGATTTAGATATAAAAAAACATGACAGATTCGAGACACAATCGAGACCAACAGAACAAAAATTGAAACCAACCCAAGAGTGTAACCATGGCTCTTGATACCACTTGTTAAGTATAAAAGAATCGTTGATCCGGTGGTCTTGGTGAATCAAACCATATGGTAGTCATGTTTAGAGAGAGAGAGTAGAGGGAGAAACTAATATGAAAAGTGAAAGTTTATAAGAGTCTCACCCCTCTATGGAAGCAATAGAGGGGTATTTATACCACCATCTAATACATAAGTATACTAAGTTGACAACTCTAGTCCCTACGTATGGTGGTATGGTAAACTATGGTAATTCTGTAATGTCGTCCCATCAAATAAAATCCTAACACATTCGAAATGCGAAGACAGAAGAATAGCTCACATGCGGGCACATTAGCGTGCATGAGATGGAATATTGAGGAAGCTGAAGAAAAGTCTAACTTAAAGACTTCGTTGTAAACAAAAGTGCTTCCCGTGAGACAACCCGGATTGTTATTTAATTTTATCGAGTCTGTCTTCCCAGACATCAATACGGCATATCCGCTCCATACCATACGGCGTATTGATTGTTTGGACGTTATAAGTCTTTATTTTATTGCACTTTAAAAACATTATTGTCAGATTTTGAATACGGCGTATTCACTAAACTGATACGCTGTATCCACCAGTCTGACCCTTAATTAGTTTGTTTAGTTAAGTTTAAATTAACCGTAGGTACCTAGATAGGAATGCACTTGTTCTTCCTATATTTTATACAGGACCTCGAGAAAGAAATATCGACGGATATTGGTGGAGAATTTAAATTTCTGGAAGTTTTGAAGTGTTGGAGTCTTGAAACTTCAAGGCGAATCTACCGAGCAAATATCAGGGGAGTTTCTCATTCTAATTCTTTTTAAATTCCGTATTTAATGTTTTATATATACAATGCGGACGTTGTATAATTTAAGTGGGGGATGGAATTAGAATGATTACTTGTCCTATTTTTCACATTAAAATGCTTAAATTATGCTCAAATTTAAAAAAAATTCAAGCATACTTTTGTGAAATTACTTGATATATAACCCGCACACAATAACCCTTGTTAGATATTGTGAGGATTTAACCATTCCGTTTCCAAATGTTTACCCAAATTCCACAAATTATGAGTGTGCTGGTGATGTTGTAGACTTTAGAACTTGGCTTGGTATATCGTCGGTGATATTGTAGACTTAGAACAGTCCTTGGTATATCACTCGAGACCAGAAAGAAGAGTACTAAGGATTTAGATGAATAACTTATTTAAATTGGTAAATTTTAGGATAACACCCAATTCGCTTTTACATTGCTTATTGAACTAACTACATCGGTTAGCTTAACCTCCCGTTAAATCCCGTTCTACCTCATCGTAGAGTGATGATCCACTAGAACCGTAAGCCAATCTTTAGGAATTTACACCACTATTTGTTTGCGTACACCCCGTCACCTTAACCTACCCTGTTAGATTAAATTTAATTTACATTTCTAAGTTCTTAAAGTGTAAAAGTTTGTATTTCCCGAGTCTTGGTATAATTTGCCTATCTTTGGTGCTTTGGAAATTTTGCACATTGCAAAATGGAATGCAATTAGTAGTCAAACCTCATGTGATTTTTACACCATCACAATTAGTGATGAATCCGAAGACGAAGGAACTATCGAAGAAATTATCCAGAATTATTATGATCGTGAAGATAGTGAAACTACACCGAGATTTGAAGAATAGTTAGCAAAAAAAAGAAAGTTTGAAGATAATTGTTTAGCAATTACCGAAGGAATTACACGAAGGATCGATTATTCGTTGTTACGTCTAAAAAATCAACGATGTAGAGTATTGTACAAAGTGAAAGATATCGCCACTTGCCTGGTAGAGTATGTAAAGTTTTGGGAAGATTGGGAAGTTGACCATTACAAGAACGTCAACTTAGGTTGTTGTTTTTGATCTATGATTAAGACGTTGTAAATAGTTGTGTCTTTATCATGATAACGATCAGGAAATAAGTATATAGCAACTTGTATCTTAAGTCTTAATCTATTTGTTGTCTTGCGTTTTTTATTTAACACAATTTATTCCCTTTCACCTGATGATTAGCCGATGGTTTTAACGCGAACGAGGATTCATACGAACATGCATGTCTATCTCGGCATTCCGGGTGTGTATGCATGCCTTGTACCTCGTTGGTTTATGACTTTTGGTGAAAGTTAGAAGGTTCCTACCCTATATCATTCTTTATCCTAACTGTTGGTTAAAATTGAATGGGGATGTGATCGAACACACATGTCTATCCCAACATTCCGGGTGTGTATGTGTGCTTCAACTACCTTGTTGGAGTGGTACTTCTGGTGAAAGATTGTAGAATGATCAAACCATACACCTGTTCCATAAAAAAACCATATTTACCTTTATAACTAGTTTACTCCTACTTGATGGTGAGAGGATATCTTGCCAATTTAATGATAGAATACTCTCACGCCTGAGAATTGAGCTATACCACATAGATTAGTTGAGTGATCTGAGTGTTTTCATCTTCCTATTTCGTGAGGTGTTTGGTTGTGTACTTGTAATAGATTGAATGAATGTTTTAACGGAAAATATCCTTTAGGGATACATTTTTATATACTTCTAAAGTCTACTTGAGGATAAGTAGGATTCAAGTGGGGGGATATTTGATGACATTAAATAACGTCTATTTTATAGCATCATTTATCCTTTGTTATTAACCCATTTTGTATAGTTATTGCAAAGAATTGTTACTTAATCGTTTATATTTAATAATTGCAGTAAATATGGAGTAATTAGTGAAATTTAGCAAAAGGCGCACATTCTGGAGTTTAAATGAAGATATTTTAAAGATTACTATTCTGAAGACCAATACGCCGTATCCATAAAGGAAGATACGGTGTATCCGTGCCTGCACTCACCAAAGACCACAGTGGAATAAAGATCAATATGTCGTATCCAGAGAGAATCAATATGTTGTATTCAATATATGGAACGAATATAATATTCTAGAAGATATCAAGTGTGGTCCCTACTTCAACAAATCCCTAATACGGCGTATCCAACTCTTGGATACGCCGTATCCAACTCTTGGATACGCCATATCCAACCAACTTCCAGACCTTATAAATAGAAAAATCAAAAACGATTTTTAAGTGTGCTAAATCATATTCTCGATACCTAAACCACAAAAGTCAATTTTCAGAGGAGAAAAAGAACATAAGAGGTCGAGCAACGTATTCAATTCCATAGGGGACAACGTGTAATTCCATATACTTTAGTAATCGTTCAGTTTTTGGTATCATTCGTTAACTCGGTTAGTTTACCTTGGCTAAATAATTGCTCTTGTATTTATTATGACGTTTGAAGGCTAATACCTTCGGGTATTAGCCATTATTATGAAGATCTGAATGTTTGGTATTTGTTTATCTCGATTTCTTGATTTATC
>BQNB010143768.1:0-16948 GCA_026074375.1 Tanacetum coccineum | reverse complement strand
TCAACACCGAATCTTCGTATTAATTAAGTGATCATCCAAATCTTCGTAATAAATGGTCAATTACGGCGCAACTGATGTAGGACTTTACACCGTAACTTCTTCGTCAGCATACTTTTATATGTAATAACCGGTTACGGCGTAATCATGGTATCAATTACGCCGTAACTCATAAATAATGCGGATTTTGATATAAAAAGCTGTTTTTCCGCATCTTTTCCATTCCATTGCCAAAATTACCTAAATTATATAAAATATAAGCGAATTAAGTATCAAAATGACATAAAGCAATGCAATAAACGTGGGAATTTGATATGAAAAGTATTAAATATTTGATGTTATCATAAGGGGTGATAAGAACGTTATTTAGATGTAGAGATTTAAGAGGAGCTGGCAAAATACTATGGCCCGTATTAGTGACGGGTATAGAATGACCGTCACCAACCGAGATAGACGGATATATACACGTATTAAAAATTTCACTAAGACTGTTAACTGAATTATCGAGATGAGAGCTCGCACCTGTATCTATATTCCAAGCGCCAGAAGCGGGATCATGAAGGATACCCATAGGGAAAGCATAAGGAAAACACAGTAGCTTGACCCGAGGTATCCAATGACGGAGCTGTTGGGGCCGGTAGAATAATTTGTGGAACTGCTTGTAGAACAGTAGTTGGGCCAGCCTACAAAGGTGTCAGCTGGGCCGGTCCACAAAGCTGACTTGGACAAAGTTGTTGGACAGTGGAATAAGTAAACCCGGGTGTAAGACCAAGTTGTTGTTGGGCTGGGGAGTAATACATCTGGTGGGCCGGTTGAGGATAGTAGACCGGGGCCTGTTAGGCCAGTTGTATGTAGCTAATAGGACCAGTGGGATGATACGCCATATTGGCAAATTGGGTAGCAGTGGGTAAAGTTGTAGGACCAGTTCCCATGACATGTTGAGGTGCACTAGTAGCAGAGTTGTTTAGGCCCAACTTATCTAATAATTTAGAAAGCAATTCCTCAGTAATGTTGATAGGTTTTTAGGGTTTGTATGGATTTTGTATAACTAACGTGTGTTTTGTGTTTGAGCAGCCAATAAAAAGGGATCACAAATGCAACGTGACCATGCACGTATACTAGATCAAGTAATAACAGGTTTGTGACCTTGCACGTGTTGGATTATGGTAGTTGGATTAGCACTAATACGACTAGAAATGTGTGAGCCTATTGGGGGCACACACGTTAAGACACGAAGAGTACGTTTATTATGTATTTGATATATATAACTCATTTATATTTATTAAATATATAATATGTTTCACGAAATATATTTAAACGGTTGTTAGTTTATGTTGGACGCTTAACTAACTTTATATATCCGTTAATAAAAAAAGGAGAAGGGCTTATAATGTCGAAATGAAAACCCTTGTCCTCCTCCCAAATGTGGCAGATTTTGGAGGATTCTAGAAAGGGATTTGTGTGAAAATTATAGTGATATTAATGAATGTTTATGATAAGATGAAAGAGTTGTGATAAGCTTAAAGACTTAAAGTTTATCTACAAAGTTTTAGAGTTATCTACAACTAAGGTTGAGGTGCTATATAAACACATCATACCTCTTCTCATTTGATTCGTACTATTCACATATCCTACACAAATAATGTACGCAGAGATATATGATATTTGAACGTCATTCACAAAAAACAAATCCTTCACCGCCACATATTAATACCACATTCCTTTGACTTGTTCCAACGATTGGCTGCAACATAAAACCTATAAAGGCTTTTTGTCCTTTGCTTGCATACCGGATGGAAACAAAGATATTAAATCTTTGTTTTGGTATTACTATTATTCTACTTTTATATGCATTCGAACGTAATACTATTTAGTATTCGATTGGTTTAAAAGCAAGATCAAGAACACTAGCTGTTTGTTTTTGTGAGGTTACGACTAGCATCGTAACGTACTTGTTTGACGTGTTGTGTGAGCAACCGTAGAGGTGGTAATTTAACCACTTTGTTTCATCAATATTTGTTGGTGTCTTCGAAGGTTAGTTTTCTTGTATCTCTTTTGTTTATTTATTGGTGTGTTAATCATATATACCAAACATGATTCATATCCGCTGCGTACTCGTGGTAGTTAAATGGTTAACAGTTTATCAAATCCTAAGAGTGACATCACGAGCCAACTCGTTTGGTGTATTTATGGGTTACATACATAATTAAACACGCTAGGGCTGCATAAAATCTGTTTATTTATTGTTTTATTAGAAAATTAAGGCAATGATATGCAATCTTTGCCATAAATTATGAATAAACACCTAGAATCAACACTAATGATTAACTTGGTAAAAAGAGAATAGATTAAAATTAAAGGTTAATTAAGCTGCCATGTTACTCTATTCTTGATTTATCTCGGCTAAAAGACTCACGCAATCATGTTATATGATGGATGTGGCGATCTAGGCACTTTAGCAGAAAACCTAGTGAGAGTCTTATGGTTCTCCAATTGGAGAAGACTCTTTTGAGAACTCGAGGCATTATATGATTACTGCTTTCTATACAAGAGTTTGTCTTCATTTTACTCTAATTTTCTATCTGTTTTAATTGCTTATATGTGATATGCCATGTGTCTAGTCAATATTTGCAAAATAGATTTTATGAAACTCTTAAAACGGACCTATAATTATAGAGAAATTTAGATTTAAAATGTCTAGTATTACACACGTAAGCATACTCCTTGTGACCAGCTATGTGTTATTTGCGAAACCGGGGTTTTTGGATAAATTTAATACGCACATTAAACTATGAAATTTGATTTCTTGTATAATTTTAGTTTTTATGTGCGCAGTATGGGGTTGAATTGATCTTTATTCTTATCCCGTCCCACTACATGCTTCAGCATATGAGGGAATTATTGGAATTAGTTATGTCTTCGAACGCTAGTAGGAGTACAATATAGGGTTTGATCAATTTGTAATCCCACCATATTGGCAACTATAAAACTAATGTTAACAAAAGGGCTTTCTTAATATACAATAGCATCATTAGTCAATTGGAAGTACGGCTCACCCATTGTTAGACTAACTACAAGAGAAGTTTAAGGCGGGTGGAAGTTAGGTTCCCCAAAAGAAGTCTGGTTTTTAATACGCTTCGCGCTGACCTGTTTCTCCGCTTCTTTGTGCGTCCAAAATGGAGCTACCGAGAATAATTGATAAAATAATGTCTATACCAAAAAAAAGATTAACAAAATGTTTTCTTAACTTTTGCTACAAGTTGTTTTGCATGCTTCTTGTACACGATTTTTTTTCACATATTTTGTAAATTTATGTGTATACCCTTATATGAAATTTTAAGTTTATGCCATCCAAAACTAGAACACGTGCATTTGGATTGTCTTCTCTGGTCAGACCTCAGGGACTTTCCAACCCATGGCGAATTTTTTCCATTGGTCAGACATTTGTCAATTTTCGCACGTTCTCTTTTGATCGACTTAAATCCAGTTACCTAGTCAGACCTCGGATCTGAGGCATAAAATGAGACGAAATATGCATTTGACATTACTATATGAGTTACTAATGTCATAAGTCTCATAAATCTAAGAGTTACATTAACAATGCAATTAACGCTCATCGCTTACCTATTTCCCTACTTATTTACTCACTGGTCAGACCTCTGGTAATAAGTGGGAGGTCAAGTTGGATCTTAGTCTTATTAGTAATTAATTGGGTAGTTAATTCTTTTAAGAATTTTAGTTATCGAAAATACTAAATTGAACTTTCTATGTTTTGGTTAATTGTGTTATTGCAACATAATTCGTAAACAAAAGTTTGTTTTCTCATAGAAGACAAACAAAGTCTCTCTTCCTGGTAAGAAGAGTGAGACTTACTCCTATCTCTTCTCATTGGTTGACAAGAATAAGATAGGGTTATAATTGAATTTTTCTTAATTATTCTTAAACTCACTTTCAATCTTTCATTTTCCTTTTTTGGTTTTGAAATATTTGAAAGATAAAATATTTGTGTAACTAGAGAACATTGTGTCTATAGCTACCAAATAATGACATCTTGCACTTGTCACGATGTATGAGTTTAAACCGCAACGAGTAAAGAAAATTACTAGTAGGTCTTCTAGGTAAATTTCCTTAGACTCGATTCATTCTTTATAGTGCTAAACACCCTTGTGGCTAGACAAACATATTAAGGAGGAAATGCATGCTAAATATTCAAGTTAATGAATACATGATGGCTAGTCCCTCATCTACATAAGTAGAACTTCGTATACTTTGTATAATACCTATGCACATTGCTACTTGTATGCATTCTAAGAGAGTAGGAAAGTAAATAAATCGCTATTTGCTTTCTACTGGTGATGTAACACTTACAATGTTGACAAATCCAGTAGGAGCCTTGCGTTTTATTACTGAAAAGACAGTCATGTAATGTTGTCCAATTCAGTGGGAGCTGCAAAATTCATTTCTTTGTGAGTTGCCCATATTATTTCTAGCTTGCATTGAAATAATATATTTCTTTTCGAATTAATAACATTGTATAAAGGAGATTGCATTTTTTATTTTAGTAGGAAAAACTACTTGTTGCTTTCCTTGAAACGTTATCGATGAATTAAATAATCCACGATTCCATATTCAAACATTATGGGTTCTAAATCTATTGTAATTTCTATGGACACTCTTCATATTTTTTTTTTTAAACAATCAAACGCTTGTCGTATGGTTTTGTTACATTTAAATAATGTTGTCCCGTACAGAAGTGGGAGAAATCTATGTTTGCAAGGAACCAACATATAACTCCAATAATTTATTAGTTTCTCTTGACCGCAAGGTAAAAAAAACTAATAAATAATAGGACTTAAACACACAAGATGTTTATTGCCCTATTACATTTAAGTGTCAAGATAAAAGCTACTTCGGTACATTGACTACATGTTTTAGTAAAAATAATTATGGTTAATTATATAATCATGATTATGAAGTATGAACTTAAAAAAACTTTGGAAATTATCATTGAACTCAAGAGTTGGCGTTAATGATTACTTTTAGTTAGTTATAATTATGTTTACTTGTTAAGCGTAATTATAAAGTCCTTGAATTAATTCAATGACTGCTAAATTAAAGTAAGTATGTAACCCTTGTTTGTCTTTTTGTTAACACTTTTAAAATGGATGTCCTTGGATTATTCGGAGACTTGTAAACGTTTACTGACATGTTTATTTTTTTGAAACACATGACATAGAGTTAACTTAGGTCTTGATTATTCAAGACTCATAACATATACTTGATATGTGCTGTTTTCTTGAAACTCATGAACATAGAGTTATTGTACTATTCAAAGATATATACGTTATAGCATGCACTTGGTTTTAAAATACTTTGTATTCAATTTGGCTCGACCCAATTGTCAAGTATTTGATCCAAAGAGAATTAATTTATCTAAGGAATTCTGATGGAGTCTTACAATTCCAAAATACTCATAGGATACCACACTATCATGGTATGTCTAATGTGTTGAAACAAACTGTATTCATATTTTTTGATTTTAGATAACTTTAATTGCTCTACCTCCAAAATCGATCAAGGCTATAAATTTGTGTGTGTCATGGATACACCCAATATAGTTCATTCAAGACATTATCTATTTATAGATTAGGGATGAGTCCCATTAAGTCTTGATTAAAGTTCTAAAAATGTTAATATCTTATGAAAGCATTATTCTTAAAACAAGCTAGTGATGTGAGAACTGTAAAATGTATTTTGTTTGTCCCAATTAAGAATAATTTAATGTTGTTCTTAAAAGCTTAGTATTTAGAGAGTATCTCTTATTAAAAAGTAAGTTGAGGAGCCTTGTGATCTTGAAAAGAAGATTTCAAGACATACATAACCTTTCTGAATTCACTTGTTGATGTCATGACCTAGGAGTTTAAAAAAACATGAAAATGTCAAACAAAGTATAACGTATCTCTCATTCATAAATCCGTAAGGATGCCTCATCAATGGTAGTGATATTTTATATCATGCTGTAGAAATATAGTTAGAGGGTCATTGATAACCTGCTAACTAATAAAATGAATTATCACATCTTGTATCTAATAAATATCTTAGAACTATGAATGAAAAGATGCAGTCCTTAAAAGACAAATCAATGTTGAGAGCTTGATTGATCTTTTACCAAACAGTTAAATTGAAAGGTTATAATGAGGTTCTTTTAAAGAAAGACTTATAAGGACAAAATTGTATACACATGAATGCTTGACGGGCAACAAGAGTTTTTAATCTTACTCAAGCAATTGACTATGATTAAATATTTCTTTTCTACACGCATTAATTATATAAAGATAACTAATTGTAGTACAGGTTTTTTTGAATCTGACATATTGTGAATTAAGGATCATAACTCTTTCATTAATGATTACCTTGCGAGGACGATGTGTAATCAAAAGGGTTATGTAGTTTTATTTGCAATAATGGCAATTAAGGTTTTATGACTCTTTCCTTTATTGATTATCTATGCGAGAATCGGTGAAATCAAAAAGGTTTACGAGTTTAAATAATCTTTGTAAATATAAAATGATAATGGGGAATCCTAGTGTGGATTGGATAATGCATATAGCGAGCTGAGAAATTAGTTTAATCACAATATGATTTTTGATTAAATTGCAAGCTCTTCATACCTCTTGAGTACATCTGAACATCATGTGGGAGCACTATATTTTTCCTTAAAATTCATATGTTGTGTAACATATTAAAGGTATCATTCCATCTAAGATAGATGTTAATCCTTGAGGTTGGAATGAAACTTCACTTGGGAATTTAGGAAATAAAACAAACGACCTTGGAATGAATGTTTAATGAAATGCGGAAATTAAGTCCAACACAATGCAATACATAAATGAAGCAAATCTTAAATGATATATTTCACTTGAGATAATTTAATATATGGATGGAAACCTTGTGCTTTTAACTAGACGGAATTCATCATGTTTATATTCTATTGAGTGTGAGGTCTGGTTGTTTGTTACTTTTGTACGAGAGCAAGATGAGCTAACAACAATAGTATCTAATTGAGAGTATTTAGATGACTGACAACAATAACATCTAATTGAGAGTAATTTAGATGATTGTTAAAACAAAAGTTTACGAATTATAAGAGGCATAGTGTTGTTTGTGTACACACGATGCTAGGGGTAATCAATTCTAGTTATGTTGGATTTCATCATTTATGATAAAATAGCTAACTGGATATGCTCAACCAAGAGTATTGTTACAATACACATTAAAGAATGAGAATATTTTACATTTTAAGAAACTGTAAAGATGACTGTCTGAGCTAGGTATGTTGTTGACTTCAAATACCTTATCAAAGGAACTGTCACATTTCCATACTATGATTCTTGCAATAGTATGCAAATATACATACGACACTCATCATATCGTTTAAATTCTTTACAAATTTGTGAATTTTGAAAACAAAGTTTCTGACAAGTTTACTGGATAACCTATTTAGTTGGTTTGTAAAAAAAGTTGGAGATGTTAGATTCACATTGGACTTCAACTTGCTAATTAGTTTCATGCATATATGTTTTAGTATTTGGATAATTGGGATTGTAAGACAATTTTTACGTTCTGATGAATGAAGATACGTGGTATTTGTTATTCATACATATAATAATTGTTATCCTATATTTACATGTTTAATCCTTGAATAATTTTATTATTCTAAATTGTCCATTGTCGGTTAACAGTTTATAGGTTCTATTTGTTACAAAAGACAAATGTGGAGTGTTGGTTATATTCTTTGAAATCTATGGATGGTTCCCGCCAAAACTAATGTTTTTCACAAAGGGATGCATTATTGACTCCCCAAACTCTCGCAATAATTTACTTTTTGGATCCGTAGCATGAGTAGATTATTAAAAAAATGGTTAGTTAAGTCATCCTTAGACTTGAGAATACAAACAAGTTCTGGTATGTTGTGGATATCACTTTTAAATTCTAAGTCAAACGCTAGCATGAACGTAGTAGTATAAAGGCTATTTATTGGAATGTGATGTGAAGCAGCATTCACAACCATTGTAATTCCAACAAAGAATTTGTTTCCTCCACTAGATGTGCGAAAGCTACCTTGGCGCCTCTCTAGGAATTTAATCAAGATAATTATGTGGCCGCACCCATTAGAGTAATGCAAGATGATTCTTGATTAATTTGTTATTTGTATTAAATTCTATAACTGAGAAATCCTAAAATGTTTAAACTATACTGGAATGGTTAGGATTCCATTATTCATGGTTTTAACGGTATTTTACAAAGGGGATGATTAAGGCAAGAGATACATAACCATGCTATCCTGAGAATGTTTTTGAAAACTTGATCTCTCAGACATGTCTAGTTTTAAAACGAATGTTGAGTGTTGCTAGAAGTTTCTGTTAATTTAGTATATGTGATGTCTGTACTCCAACTCCTATTGTGGGCGCAGCTGTTGGATTATGGTAGTTGGATTAGCACTAATACGACTAGAAATGTGTAAGCCTATTGGGGGTTTTTTTTTAGGGGCACACACGTTAAGGACACGAAGAAGAGTACGTTTATTATGTATTTGATGTATATATACTCGTTTATATTTATTAATATTATTATGTTCACGAAATATATTTAACACGGTTGTTAGTTTTCGTTTTGGACGCAATAACTAACTTTTATATATAGTTAATTAAAAAAAGGTGAAGGGGCTTATAATGGTCGAAATGGAAACCATTGTTCTCCTCCCAAATTTGCAGATTTTGAGGATTCTAGAAAGGGATTTGTGCAAAAATTATAGTGATAATAATGAATGTTTAGGATAAGATAGAAGAGTTGTGATAAGCTTAAAGACTTGAAGTTTATCTACAAAGTTTTAAAGTTATCTACAACTAGGGTTGATGTGCTATATAAACACATCATACCTCTTCTCATTTGATTCGTCCTATTCACATGTCCCACACAAATAATGTATGACAGAGATATATGATATTTGAACGTCATTCACAAAAACCAAATCCTTCATCGCCACATATTAATACCACAACAGTATATTGCTTTTCCTTTGACTTGTTCCAACGATTAGCTGCAACATAAAACCTATAAAGGTTTTTTGTCCTTTGCTTGCATACTGGATGGAAACAAAGATATTAAATCTTTGTTTTGGTATTACTATTATTCTACTTTTATATGCATTCGAACGTAATACTATTTAGTATTCGATTGGTTTAAAAGCAAGATCAAGAACACTAGCTGTTTGTTTCGTGAGGTTACGACTAGCATCGTAACGTACTTGTTCAACGTGTTGTGTGAACAACCATAGAGGTGGTAATTTAACCACTTTGTTTCATTAACATTTGTTGGTGTCTTCGAGGATTAGTTTTCTTGTATCTCTTTTGTTTATTTATTTGTGTGTTAATCATATGTACCAAACATGATCCATATCTATTGCGTACTCGTGGTAGTTAAATGGTTAATAGTTTATCAAATCCCAACAAATTAAACAAGTATATTGTCAAGGATAAATTCTTAATTCCCATGATAAAAGAATTGATAGATGAGTACAATCTTTTCAAAGTTATATCTCATATCACCAGATTTGCGAGAATGAGGGTTATCACTAGATTTACATTTAGAATACATGATGGTCACTTTGAGTTCTTGGTGATGCCTTTTGGTTTAACCATAACACCCTCTAGTTTTTAGTCCGTCATGAACACTATTTTTAAACCATTTTGAGAAATTTTACATTCGTGTCCTTTGATGAATTTTGTAGTCTATAGCAAGAGTGAAGGAGAACATGTGCAACATTTAAAACTCATTTAGCAAGCTATGAAGGAGAATACATTATTTGCTAAAAGTAGTAGATGCTCATTTGATGTGCCTAAAGTGGAGTTTTTAGGACATTTTATCTTTGCACAAGTAGTAGCCATTGATCCAACCAAGATACAAGCAATGAGAGATAGGCCAACACAAAATGTTAAATAGTTAAAGATGTAGTCTAAGGCTCACATGGTATTATAGAATATTTATTAGACAATATGCTTTCCTAAGCGTACCACTTACTTAATTACTCAATAAACAAGTTTTCAATGAGACAATTAAGCATAGTTGGCCTTTGAAAAACTAAAAGAAGCTATGATGCAAACACTGAAATTAGGACAACCAGATTTTCAGAATAAGTTTATAGTTGAAACTCATGCATTTGATACATAAGTAGAGGCAATGTTGCAACAAGAGGGCCATCCCATTGCTTATCTTGGTAAATATTTTTCTCTCAAACACCATGCTTATTCTACTTATGATAAAGATTTTGTAGCAGTTATGTTCGCATTGGAGAAATGGAGAAGGTATCTTATAGACACACATTTCAAAATGAAAACAAACCATTTAAGCTTAAAGTACTTGTTGGATCCAAGAGTTTCAATTCCATTTCAAGCAAAGTGGCTACCAAAACTATAAGGGTTTGAATATGAGGTTTCTTACAAAAAAGGGATGTGAAACTAGGGCAGAAAATGCTTTGTCAAGAGTGCCAAATAATGGGGTGATGCTCAATTTGATTGCTAATACTATTTCTACTCCTTTATGGGAAAAAAATAAAAGAGTGTTGGTAAATTGATACTGTATTAGCAGCATTGATTCAAAATTTAACAACTCAACGTGATAGCAGTAGTAACTACACTTGGATGAATAGGTAATTAAAAAGAAAGGGTAAATTTGTGGTGGGAAATTGTAAGCAGTTGAAGAAACAAGTGTTCCTACGTTTTTATGTTTATGCTATAAGAGGACATTCTGATGTATATGGGATTACCCAAACACTTAGGTCATTGTTTTATTGGAAAGAAATGAGGAAGATGGTGAAGCAATGAGTAAGGGAATGCGGAGTGTGTCAAAGACAAAAGTCAGACTTGAGTGCATATCCAGGTTTAATACAGAGTCTACGTATACCCACTGCTATTTGGAGTGAAATATTAATGGATTTTATTGAAGGTCTGCCAAAGTCACAAGCAAGGTCACATATATTTATGGTGGTGGATATACAAAGTAAATATGTTCATTTTATACCGCATTATTATTATTTGGTAAAGGGATTTCTTGGTAAATGAATTACTCTAAAAAAAATAATTCAGTACAAAGGATGCGGGTGAATCCCATATCTCAGCCCGTTACATAGACACAAAGCGAACATAACAAGCACAACTACTCCATAGTAAAAATGTCAATAATAATGGTAATAAGAAGAAATATGTGGAGCCTACAATAGAGGTTAGTAATTCAAACCCATTTGATATGCTAAATTCGGTTGAAAATTATGTTGAGTTGGGTACAAATGATGGGTCTCCAAATCTAATTAGTAGTAAGGATAATACTAGTGGATTCTTGTCGGGGAATGTGGAATCTAGTAGTACTAGTAATACCCATATGGTTGAAAAAATTGATAAAATGGAGAGACTTATTATCGAGGGGAAGGTTACCCTTGTGGACGATGAGAGTAAACCTTTAAAAAAGGTTGATTATTCGGGTGATCATGATAGTGAGGATGAAGTTGCATCAACTAAAAATGATGTGGCAAATTTTTTGGCTTCAAAGAAAGATGGTTATGGTAATAATAGTTTGTTGGAACAATGGAAGGAATCTTATATGAATGGTGACTATGATTTCGACCCATATGACAATGATATGTATGAAGGTAAGTTCAGGATATATGTGATAATTTTGATATTACAGTTCGAGGTCGTAAGAAGAAATAGGTTTTCTTGTTTCTTGATGAGGTGTCATTTTATACACTTTTTCGGGGTCGTTTAACCCCCAAAATTATGCATTTATGCCCAAAATAGGTACTTAATCGTTCCTTTTCAGATATTTCGCATTTGGAAGACATTTGGAATAATTACACGTGACTTAGGCTCTTTTGGAGAAGAAACAAACAAGACTACGGATCTACACCAACATCTATCAAGAATGTCTCTATAGTGGCTGGAGACGGCGTCACAAATACAATGTGACGCCGTCACCACGAAGATCAAGACGGCGTCACCATATCTTACGACAACGTCACAGTACATGACCCAGCCTAATATCTAGAATATTCTATTCATGAGGGCATCACGATTAAAATACGACGCCGTCACAACGTTTTTCCTATATATACAAACCCGAATTTAGGGTTTTGAGTGTATAAATTTAGAATAAAAAGAGGGTACGAACCCTAGTTTGTTTAGCAGCTGTTAGGGACAATTTTAGGGCCTAAAAACCCTATTGTACTTCCTCCAACTCATATTTTAATCAAGTAAGATTTACTTAATCATTCAATATGTCTATGTGTTGTTTGATCTGGCTATGCTCTTGCTTTACCTTTAACATGCTTGGCTAAACCTCCTATTGTGTTTATTTATGATTATATGAAACCTAGAATGTAGATCTTAGTGGTGTTGCTTCTTGTGATGGATGTGCACGTTAGGTATTAGAAAACCAACTTTTATCTGTATCGCAGTTGATATGTCTAGGGAAACATGATTGTGTGGAAAAGATACCATCGGGTAACAGTCTTCATACTACCTTGCCCCCTAATATGGTTGATCCACTTTTAATATATTTCACATGCACTTAGTGTACTCCTAGAGGCCGTGTAACAGTCTTCATACTACCTTACGCATACGTTGCTCTAGCGGCATTCTAAGTAGACGGCGGGTTTGTGTAATTCGTTCATGACTTAGGAAATAGTTACACAGATCATCACAAGGGTGACAAGGCAACAACACTAGTAGAAGCAATCTAAGGAGTAATACATGATTAATTAAACACAGTCTTTTATCTTATTGCTATCACCAAATTAGTTTAGATTTATATTTAGTTAATAGCTAAAACCAAACCTCCTCTCAAATATATGATTTACTCGCTTTCCAAAAAATATAAAAATACAAAAATAATCTTCCTTCAACCCTTAGAATTCTGATAGACCGTGATCAAGCCTTCCTAACCTATTCCTTGAGTGAACGATAACAACCCCCGAGTCTTGCCTATACTACTACTACAACGATTAGGTGCTCTGCCTAGGGAGTTGTAAAACTTCTTGTTGAAGTCTAACGGTGACCGCATCAAGTTTTTGGCGCCACTGCCGGGGAATAGTTAGGTTTTGATCATAGTTTAGCTTAGTTCTATTTGCTTGAATCCTTTCAAGTAAGATATAATTTCTTGTCATTAGCTTTCTTTTAGTCTATCTTTTTCTTTGTGCCCTTTATTCGTAACATTTGTAAATTATAATGAATAGGTATGGTTATTCTAGCGTAGGTAGGTTTGATGTATTCTTCTGTAATCAACTCTTGGTGTTCCAACAACATCAAGATGAATCTCTCTACGATTCGTGGACTCGTTTCAAAAACATTATCCAAAAAGTCCCAAATTATAGCCTTAGTATATGGACCCTAATTGAAATCCTTTTTAAACATCTCGACTCGTTATACCGGCATATCATTAATTTGACAGCAGAAGGGGATCTTAAGAAGTTTAGTGATATAGGAGCATGGTATGCCATAGAGGATTGTGCCCAATATGATAAAAATTGTAGCAACCCAACAAGCGCTATTTCTGATGAAATAATAGCAAACCCAAATGCTCAAATAGTTAGGGATAATATGGTTAGGGTACAGGTACCTAGGTGCATGGCATGGTTAGATTATGATGAGCATGTAGATAGTCTAAGTACGATAGATAATGAGGTAGGAGTTACAAGCCCTGAGAGTACCACACAAACCCTACTGTCATTTGAGGAATACACACTGCTCATGACTTACCCCGAAGAAGTTGAAAAGACTTTAGGGACCACGATAGAGGTAGAACCTTTAAACGAAACAAAACTAGAGGAAATAGGCTTAAATGGTAATCACAACACTCCTCTTAGTTTTAGGGAAGTTCCTAGTTTTGATGGACCGGAGCCTAAACCTTTACTCAATAGTCCATCCTTAGATGTAAGTCTAGGAGACGCAATAGGACCCGAACCACCCATCAAACCACATAGTCCAGATAGTTCTAGGATGAAGGTAGCAGATTATTTAACAACTCAAACACTGCCTTTACCTCACGTGGAAAATTCCTATCCTAAGTGTGTGTATAGTTATTATAACCCAGGTATAAATGACCCTAAGAGACATTATGGATTTAAACCAGGTTTATTAGGAAAAAGTATATCCCTAGGTGTTGATATTTCAAATTAGGAAATGTTTAATGATGATTGGGGATTAAAATCTAAGGAAGTTTCTCCTCTAGGAGAAGAACTTAGTTTATTCGATAGACCAAATAAAGTAGAGAGGGGTAGAATTCTAGAATCACATCGTTTAGAGCCTATCCTTTAACAACAAATTTCTCAACGTATGGCTCCTTCTCATCACGATGGTATGTACCATTACTATCACCCGCACTTGAACTCAAGTGTAGGGGAGCCCTCCCCTTTATCTGTTAAATAAGGGTAGAGTCAGGCTCGTGACTCGAACAAAAACAAGCGCTTCTTGGGAGGCAACCCAATTTACTTTTCCCGCAATTAGGAGTGTCATGTGTGTCTTAATTCTTTACCATTTATTTTATTATGTTTGAATTATCTTGTAATCATGCTTCGTATTGTCTTTAACCTCGTCTTAATTTCAATCAAAGGTAGTTTGCAAACAATAAGTGTAGGGGAATTTATCTGGCTTTTAAGCCAAATTGAAACATGTTAAATGAATTGTTTAGATTAATTCGCGCCAGTTTCGAGTCATATGATTGAATTGTTAAATCTCAGGTTTTATGCAGTAATTTGTACAGGAATTAACTTATGGAATCAAGTGTAGGAAATTTTTCATCAAAAACAAAAATTTCATTTTCATAGACTGTGGAGATGGCATCACGATTAACACGCGACGTGTTGGGAAAATAGATTGTAATAGACTTAATACTGGTAGTATAACAGTTAAGTCTGGTAGTAATAGTTAGTTCTGTTTATAGTTAAGTCTGTTTATGTAACAGAATAGTAATAGTTATCTTAGAGATATCTTAGGAGATATCTTAGGAAAGGATATGTATTATCCTTTGACGTTTGTAAAGCCCATTAGGCTTTCCTTGGTGTATAAGAGGAACCTTAAGGCACAATGTTATGTACGTTTTGATTGAAATATCAATAGAAGCATAGAGCTTAATAGCATTTTAGTATTATCGTTTCTGAAGGAAGCTTGGTAGTTCTTAGGAAGTTTCATTAGATGATTCTTCGGAGGGCGATTTAACCAGTTATTGCATTGACTTTCTTCTCCAAATTGCCGTAAACAGGGGTATCCAGTATGGTTCTTTTCCTTGTTTTCTTTTCACCTTTATTCGTTTTAACGGTTACTTCTAGAGAACATTGGAGACAATGTTCAACTTAAGTGTAGGGGGAAAATAAGCCTTAGAAACTATATTTCTATTTTTTATTTGCTTTGTCTATTAAATGTATGAGGTAGGTAAATATATCAAAACATAGCATAGAGTAAGTTTTACCCAAATTTAAATTTTTTTACAACACATACCGACAAAAACCAAGTATTAATAGCGTCTAATGGATAGAAATTTATATGACTAGCATAATAACCCTCATAATTCCAACCCAAAAAATGTGGAGGTTCGCCCTTAGATCTTAGGAATTTCGGGGTACCCATGTTGGTAACCATGATGATTTATCTTACCCGGTTCGAGTTAAGGTTGATAGCAGCAGCATGTCTATTCCGTCTGTTACGGCCGTTTGTATGCATTGCTATTGTCGCCTTTTTTGAATGTTGTGTGAGTAAAAAATGCATTTGAGTGTACCGGTAGCATATTAAATTCTAGAACTTGTTTTTGTGATGCATCCCGAGACCGCATAGTAAGTATTAGGATTTGCTTGATAAGAGGCATTAGGATTAACCTATGTTTTAAACCAGTAATTGTTATGATGGTCACTCCGATCATATAACTATCGCACACCCTTGCCATGCACTCACCTTTAGTGCAGGATACCCCTAGTACAACCCTCCGAGCCTATCCTTTTTCAAGGTTCTCGTAATTTTCTGGTTAAGCCAAACTATTAATGAAGAGCATTGTTACCCTTAAACCAATCGTTGCACCCAAAAAGCCTTAGCCTACCCCTTATGTACTCATTTTTAGTACATTATTGTGTTTAAACCCAAGTTAATTATTGAGTACACGGTTTCTAAGTCCTTATCCTTGTAAATACTGTTTTGGGACGATTGGGATTCATGGTAGTATTTATTTCGCGGAAGAATGGGGAAGAAAAGTTATGTCAATACCCCCATATGTTTGTCAAATGATATCCATGTTATTTTGATCCACCTCAAATCGGGTCATTAGTTAGATTGTAAATATCGAGCATGTAAAAGCTCAAGTGTAGGGGTACGTATTATAAACCCCATGTGATGTACTATGTTATTCAAAAAAATGAGAAAAGAAAAAGAAAGAGATTGATGTAGAGTTGTGTAGAGTTTGTATATCTTCGTCCGAGTCTTGGCTTAGCAACCAAACCAGCATGTATTCGTGTAAATAATTAGCTAACCCTTCCACCCCAAATTCACCCAAAGTCACCACCCAAATGTATCTCATCCATTTTCGTTTCCATTATATGTTGTCTTACACCTACACCCCCACAACCCTTTATAAAGACCTCTTAGATAGTAATGAATAATACTTGCGCCCAGCAGTGGATGTTTGATCCTTTACCAAGCCTATAGTAATTTATATGCTATGACATGTAATGAGTGTTAATTTTCCGTTTCCCCTTATGTTATAATTCATTATACACCCGAGTGAAAGAGAGAATCCCTAAACACTTATGTGAGGTGCTAGTATATACTTGTTGTGCTTTTAATTACGAGGTCTAGAAGGTTGTGTTGTAGAATACGTTTAAAGAGTAGGTAAAATGACCCCTCATATTGTTATTGTC
>BQNB010143767.1:0-16948 GCA_026074375.1 Tanacetum coccineum | reverse complement strand
ATCCCTTCGTTAAACACTCTTGAGCCTTAGTACACAAGATGATGTTTAATCGGGTCTCGTGTTTATTACTGCTTCTGTCACCTCGAACGATTAAAATTTCGTCTCCAAAAGGAATATGAACGATCTTTTCCACACAGATAATGACGGCATGGTACTTTGCCAACCAATCCATACCAATTATTACATCAAAACTACCTAGTTCTACGGGCATTAGGTCTATGTTGAAAGGATGATTTAAGAGGTTTAACATACAACCTCGGATAATAGTGTTTAACCTAACTATTCGCCCCGTACCCGTGACGACATTGTTGTCCGGGTTTGCCCCTGCATTGCCCACGGCATACACCTTTGCCTGAGCCTTGGCATGTTCAGCCTGATTACCCCGGTTGTTGTTGTTCTTCCATTTTGGGCAATCCTTCCTGAAATGCCCCTGAGCACCACATTTAAAACAAGCCCTCGGATTAGCCCCAGTGTTGACATTTGGGGGACTCCTGCAGTCACGACCTAAATGACCAAATCGGTTGCACTTGCTGCATTTGGGAGCACAAGGACCATCATGGTGATAGTTACATTTGGAACACAGAGGTCTAGGCCCTACGTATGGTCTCCTGTCATCATTTCCTGCGGCATAAGCTCTTCCAGTGTTTTGTCTCTTATTTGGTTGCTGATTCTGGTTGTTCCTGGCAGTGTCATCAGACTTTCTTTTGTTGTCAGCCTGACGTTCAGCCCAAGTGTTGATCTTTTTGTCCATGAGTTCAGTGGCGAACTCAATGGCATCCTGCATAGTTTTTGGCTTAGTTGCCATCACACTGCCATGGATCGTGTCGGGCAAGCCACCGACATATTTCTCAACTTGGTCTATTTCTTCCGGAAACATTCGATCGCACATTAGTGCCAGTTCTTGGAAACGTTGGCTATAGGCTACCACATCGTTACCCTTTACCTTCAAATTCCACATTTCGAACTCCAGTTTCTTAATTTCGCCCCTTGGGCAGTATTTGTCTGTCATCATCTTTTTCAGTGTCCTCCATGGCATTGCATGGGCAGCTTTAGGAGTAGTGGTCTTAACATGGGAGTTCCACCATGTAAGAGCATTTCCTTGCAGGGTACACGTAGCAAATTTGACCTGGCATGCTACTGTACAGTTGCTTATGCTGTAAACAGACTCCATCTTTTCAAACCACTGAGTGAGCAAGTCGACCACTCCTTCTGTGCCCCTGAAGAATAAGGGTTGACATTTCATGAAGTCTTGATAGGTGCACTCCCGAATAGCGCGTTCATTCCTTCTCATACCTGTTCCCGAGGTATGGCTATCATTGCCATTTCGGGTCGTAACACCTGCTGCCAATACAGCAGTGACACCCTCGTCGATCATGGCCTAAAGTTGGGCATTGGTGACCGAAGTGGTGGTAGTAGGGTCTGCGACTGGTGGGGGAGTTGTGACTGGCCCTGACCTCGTGGTTATCTTTGGTACCATTTTCTAATCAAAAGGAAACATAATACCTGTTAGATTTCAAAAATCTTAACCATAACCCGATGTATACATAATAAATTAAACGAGATCACAGCACATGATGAAATACACAACAATATTGAAATTAACAAATCGACATTCATTCACAATAAATTCAATTTCATATAAAACATAATCCATCCTTTCCATATATAACTTGGGAAAATAATACATGGTTGGTTTTAATACAAACGATCACAACACTTAGGTTACAAGACAAAATAACCTAAAGCCATACTAGCCGAGATATACTCGTAATACTTAGTAGGCTGTACAAAGTAGCCGATACATGAACAAAAAGATCTAAACAGAGTAGCTAGACAAAACAAAAGATCTATACAGTCTGTTTGCTGGGAATAACCCATAATACTTAACAGACTGTACAGTAGCTACAGTCATAACCTAGCCTATGAACTGCTACTGGCCTCTTCTGGTAGCTCTGGCTCTACATGGTCCTTAGCAGGTCCTTGCTGTCTCTGAAGCTCGATCATCTGAGTCTTGAGGCTCTTCACTATCTTTAGTGTCTCTACTAACTATCTCTATCTCCGATGGTCTGATTTTAGCAGATCTAAAATCATCGTCTGTCTCCTACGGTCTGCTGCCTACAACTTAACGATCTCGGACTGCTGAGCCATGACCGTGGTCCGAAGTGATATGCCCTCGGAATGTGCCTGATTGCAAGCATCCATCGACTGTGCCCAAGCGGCATGAGATAATCTGGCCTCCACCTCCATCAGAAGGGCAGTGCATCTATAGAATAGCCTATCCCTGTACAACATGTTGACTCAGGCTCTAAGTAGAGCTCGGTCATACCGTACATCATCCAGGTGAGAATATATGATCTCATCTTCCTGGTCAACAGTAGTAGCCAACTCAATAACTCTCTGATTTACCCCCTCTAGGGTGGTCAATGCAATCTCCTGGATGGCTCCTACAAGGTCATCCCATGTATCCGTAATACCATAGCCTAACTCTCTAGACGTCTGGCATCCTGGAGCGGCATCTAACATATCAGCAAATCCATAAAGGTCTGCCTCAGCTGTGGTAGGTCCAACCTGCCTAGCAGCACCAGCTGCCGAACTCTCCCCGACCTCGTATCCAGGACCAGGAGTAGTACGACGCGGCCTCTTACGAAGTGGTAAACAAATCTCAGGCATCTCAGTCTCATGAATAGGAGATGGTAGTGCATCTCTCTGTCTAATCCCAGCAGCTCGGGATCCCAGAGATCCCTCAACATATGTAGGGCCATTGGGTGGTGGTGATGATATAGGTAATGGCGGAGAGGGTATCTGAGGAAGTGGTGATGAGTATGGAGAGAGAGGTGATGGTGGTGGAGTAGGTAAGGCTAACAATCTCTCAGCAACTTCCTCGGAGAGGAACGGTGCCGGCGCCTGGGGTCGGATGGACATCCTAGCCGTGACGCGATAAGCAAGGTATGGGTCCTGGTCAGCTGAATAAGCAACAGCTGCAGGGTCAGCAGGAGCTAAGTGTTCCTCCTCCTCTGCATCATCATCATCATCGTCATCTCCTCTGTCAGCAGGATAGTCGGCTGGATCCTCCTCAGGATCCTCCTCGTCATCCTCCTCCGGATCCTCCTCAGGATCGGACTCCGGTATATACCCTGGTGACTGATGAGTAGGTGAGTCAGCAGCAGGCATTGGCTGCTCCTCAGCCGGGAATACCTCATCGTCCACTGGTAAGAACTCCGGGTAAACAGGCTCCGGAACAAAAGGTATGTAAATAGGTGAAGGTGGTGCCTGCTCTGGCTCCTCCGGGCCAGGCACGTAGTCTGGTGATGGTGGTCCCTCAGGGCCAGGTATGTAGTCCGGCGAT
Organism: Tanacetum coccineum; assembly: GCA_026074375.1. NCBI lineage: Eukaryota > Viridiplantae > Streptophyta > Magnoliopsida > Asterales > Asteraceae > Tanacetum > Tanacetum coccineum. The sequence goes on along the minus strand of BQNB010143767.1, from coordinate 13,602 downwards.
GGTGGAACCTCAGGCATAATAGGTGGTCCATCGACTCCTGGTGAACCGATGTCTGGATCGTCCTCAGATACTGATGTGTATGTAACCGTAGAGTGCTCAGAATCTGACATGATAGTATCTGAAATCAAAATTAGCTTATATAAGTATATTAATATAAGACTATTATTTATATACGTAATATAAACACGTATATCAATTTTCCATGTATATAGCCTAACCGACTAATGCAATAATTTGTATATGAATAGCCCGTAAAAACCCTTTTGTATGTATACAATGTTTGAAAATGGTTATAGTCCAGCAAAAACATTTTGACCTGGTTCTCTATAACCTTGGCTCTTGATACCAATCTGTAACACCCCCAAAATGGGTCGCAGCGGAATAAGGATCCGGGGCATGTTACTTCAAGATCAACAGCACAAGATATATATAAGAACGACACAAAAGTCGTTTAGATTGATACATTGGATTTAAATAAAAGACATATTACAAAAGCTTATAGCTTTACTTGTTCTTTGTTTCATATTACAAAAGACAACATAGATTTCCCAAAACATGATACACATAAGTCTTTAACAGTACAATCCCAAAACATAATCCAATGCATCCTTGGCATCTCGTGCCTAATGACCTCCTGAAAACATTGCTTAAAACGTCAACAAAATTGTTGGTGAATTCATAGGTTTATGTATTTAAATTATGCAGGACCGCAAGACTTTCCCGTGATGTTACAACATATGCCAACAATCACAAAACCAGATTACTGTTGCACTAAGCTCATGACACCGAAGCTCAACCTATATTTGCTATTTTAGCAGTTATTTGAAGCCAACCTATATTGCTAAGTTTTAGCATTTATATATTGCCCGTACAGATGTTGTAAAACCCGCAACATCCAAGTCCCCACATGCGTCAAACGTTCGTTTCCCAGTGATATGCTAATCACACCAAAACGGGGAGGTTTAATCACCAATAATTCTATTTATAACATTCCGCAGCTCACATAATTGCAAATAACACTACATCTATGCCATAGAGACTTCATGATAATGTGGCTCAGAAGGGTTATCTGCTACTTAGTCAAACACATAATCAATATGATTTAAAAACACGTGCGTCCAATTAAAAAACAAAGCATGTTCTCACCCAAATAATAGTAAATCATTAAAACTGTAAAAAGTGAGGCTATGAAACTCACCTTGAGTACAAGATAGTCCACAAATAATCACAGAGAAAACGTCACGCAAGAACATAATCAACCTATTTATATTAAGGTCCGTAATAAGTGCCGATGTACTCTTAATTGAATAACGAGAATAAATCTTATAGTTGTTACAAAGAGTCGTACTATCGTTCCGGAGCTATCAAATTAAAGAGGTCATGACACTGACTTACGAGGAGTTAGGACAACATTAAATCGTAAATCCAACAACTCTCGATACGCCATCACGAAAGAGGCCTCATATATGAAGCTCCCTAGGTATTATTTGCAACTTTGATAACCACACACAAAATTCTATATAGCATAATCAACCGACTAATCATTTAGTAAAATAATATTTATAAGTGAAAACGTTTATAATATATACTTTTCCGTAAAAATGACATTAATATTTGGTCGTTTTAATAAAGCCCTTGCTCCGTTTCTTACGTCCCACCTACTTCCTAAGAAAGACGAGTGATTACCAAATATTAACATTATCAATTTTTTGAATTTCTGACGATAATATGTTTTTACTATTCACAACTGCTATAGTAATAGTTTTTTTTAGTTTAATTAGCGTAAAACTTGAATCGTAATAAACAATACGTTTTATTCCTGTATTTTAGTGATTCCTTCGAGTACGATCTCGTAATAAAATGTATATCATAATTAATAGATGTTTTAAAAATTGAAAGTTGCTGTAATGAATAGTAACTTTAAACAAATAGTTTTATAAAAGTATATTATATTCGTAAACCTGAAATTAACGTAACTTTTTCTGTTAAAAAACGTTTTTTTCGAGTTTCTTATCATTTTGGAATCGTCATGAGGCGTATTATTTTTATATAAGGTCTAACCTACTGTATGAAATTCGGATTCAAACAGCCCCTAAGGTTATAAAATGTGTATATTCTTTATAAAAACCTTGTTAAAACATGTATTAATTAATTTATATTTTTACTATAAAAACTCTTATAACAATATTTTACCAATATGTGGTACTTTAATAATGTCCCAAGCTCATCCATAGTCCTTGTAAAGTCAATGTAACAAGTTTTATAAAACTAATTTATTCATTACTTTTCATATTTTAATAATTTAGAAACCTTATAAAACCCAAGATTTTAGACCTAAACAGTGTTTATACTTAAAAACCATATGTATAAATACTTTTACATTTATAATTTCCGATGAAAATTTATAACAATAAATAGAAAAAATTAATTCATAAATCATAATCAAAAATAAAAAACCTCAATTTTAACTATTAAAAAGTCCTTAGTTGGTGATTATAGCCATAATTAACATATAACACATACAATCCATAAGAACATAAAATGTATAAAAGGAATTAAAGAAGACCTTAGAGATGAATGTATGAGATGAAGAAAATAAGTGCCTAAAACCCGTGTTTAGGAATTCAAAATCAAAGCTTACAAGCTATAAACCCAAGAATTAGGTTGAAAACCCCTAATCTCTTATCATCCTTAATGCCTTTGCAAATTATAACCAATGCTTGCAAACACTTTAGTGTGCCTTAGGATTGATGTGTAAAGGGTTGTATAGATTGTAGAAAAATTTTGTATGGTTTGATTATGTTTGTTATTTATGCCGTGGGTTTTTGGCTTAGGAGAGGAGAGAAAGATGTGAAATTTTGTTAAGTAAAAGTGTATGAAACTTCACTTATGCATGCATGCTATATATAGTTAAAAATATCTTAGATTACCTAACCATGAGTACTTTTCTAACCCTGTGCACAAAGTTTAAAAGAGTCAAGTGTTCATGGTTAAATGAGTTTTGTTCTTAGATCTTTTCTTAAATAAATCTAGATATTATGACAAGTGATAATTCTTGTCCTATCCTCAAAATTTAGGCAGCAAAGTACCTATATTTGATAGTTATATTTTATTATTTTGGGTATTGGGGTATAATCGTGGGTATTCCGTTAAGCTCATTTAGTTTTTGTGCTTCCCGGGATGCGAAACGCGTTTATTTGCTGAAACGTAAGCATTTTACGTAGCCATATAAAAATAAGATGAACAAAGTTATTTAATTATCCTAATAAAAATCAAATAACACTTTGCATGATGTAAACATTTAAATCGTTAATGCCCTTTTACATGAATACAATTTTTAGTTTACGCGATTTAACTTAACGTTTACGGTTTAAAGCAAACGCGTAAAACCCTAAAAAATAAATTTTAAATTACCTAATTCATACCAAGACTAAAACAAACCACGAGTGATTATAGTCTCCCCCCGGTTAGCTGATCCTATTCCTCGAAGGGCTTAAGTACGCAGCACTATGACGACGGCCCGGTACTTTGGAGAAAGAAGATGGTATTTACTTCCGGAAATTGATCTTCGCGTTCCCAAGAATGAAACTCGACCCCTCACTTGAGTTCCCATCGAACTTTAGACTAATGGATACGGCTTTCGCTTCAACCGTTATAACCGTTCACGATCCTGTGATCTCTAATATTTTTCCTCACAAACTAGAAGCATGTCATCAAAATGAATTCCGTCCCAACGAAACGGCTAGGGTCTGTTCAAGACACTTCTTAAGTTGTGACACTGAAATTATTATGAACTCTACTGCTCAGCTCCTCTAAGCTCGGAGCTTGTTATTCAACTCTCCAACCCTTTTTATTACCTTGAAAGGTCCAACAAAACCAGGGGATTTAATATTTTTTCCCTTTATTTCCCCCCTTTGTATTTCCCCTTTTTTTTTTTTTTTTTTTCCCCCCTTTGTTTTTTTTTTTTTTTTTTTCCCCCGCCCCCCATTTCCCCCCAGTTGCCCAAAACGTACAACCCCTTTCCCAAGAGCGAAACCTTAGAGCATTCACTATTATCTCCAACTTCAAATTCCATCGCTTACGCTTCTAAAACACGTAGCTCTTTTGCCTTATCACGATCGGCTTCATCCTTTGCTTAACGTGAATGATTTTTCCTCAGTCGTCTCTTGACTATCTCTGGATCTCTTGGAGGGCCGTGAGTTTGAACTTCTCCAAACCTCAGCCCAACAAACAGGCGAACGACATTTCTAACCGTAAAGGTGCTACAAAGGGTGGCATCCTTATGCTAGCATGTATAACTGTTTATTGTAAAAAAAACTCACTAATGACAAATGTTTTATCTCTACCAAACCAACATTTCCAAAGTCGATTACACAAGCACAAGCATAAACTTCGAAGAGTTTGAATGGTTCTCTCAGCTTTGTCCCTCATTTGCCTGATAAAAATGCCGTACTCATTACTAAACTTGTACCCGAAAGCTATTCTAAAGTGACCTCCAGAAATTTGATGCAACCTAGGTCACGAACACGGAAATAATCGAGAACCGTTATTCCATGCCTTGTTTACTACTTCCTTTAGGTACATTCTCCATAGTTCTCCAGAGGGTCAGTTTCTTCATGGTATAAAGATTGCGTCCTTTGTAAGCCGTCAACGATAACCCAAATGGTGTCATATACTTGTGATTGACTTAGAAGCTTTGTGACAAAATCCAATCGTGATATTGTCCCACTCCATTGAGGATCTCGGGTTGTTACCAACAAAACCGATTGTCTCTGGAAAAATGTTCGTCTAGGTCTTGACCCTAGCACAGGTCCAAGCACTTGCTAAGCTTAGGTTGGCGAAATCAAGCTTTCATATTGGGCCACCAATATAGCTTCTTTAACTCTTGATACATTTTCCTCCGAACTTGGAGGATAGAATACTATCGATTATGGGACATGTAGCATGACACGATTCCGCAAATCGCCATAACAAGTAACCAACTCCTGTCATTGATCATAGGGTTCCATTCCGTACGAGGTTCCAAACTTTTTCTGTTCCTGAATGCCCTAGGTATTTTAGCATTTTTCAATCAGCATACCTCCAACATCCTCATTACTGAAGTTTTCTTCTGTTTTCCGTGCTCAGTCTGAGCATTACAAGATTGTGCCTTAGGGAAATCCAAGCTAATAGTCATGACTAAACTCGAACTCTTAACGGTGGTTTTCTCGTTCTTTCCTGCTCAAAAAGCTTCAGCAACACATTTCCATCCCCTTTGATTAACGAATATCGCAACCGTAATCACGAAGCAACTCTAAACCATCGGCGTTTGTACTCAATATTCAATTCCTTCTGTTTAAAGAATATTGTTAAACCTTATGATCAGTGACACCGTACACTTGGTACCGATAGCAGATAGTGCCTCCAAGATCTTCAGAGCAAACACTAGCGCTCGCAAGTTCCGGGAATTCATAGTAGTATAGTTCTCTCCAATGATCATTAACGGAGCTTGATCATAAAAATAACCTTTTCCCTTTTGCATCAACACATAGGCCCCAACCCTTGATCGAAGCATCTGCAGTGCTACGATAAAATCTCACTACCTCGGGTAAAGCCGGGGATTGTGCAGCCATATATACACAAACTTCTTCTTCCAATAACGGAACACTGCTTCTTGTTTGTCACCCCAACCACTCAAACTTTACCTTCTTTTGAGTGGAGCTTGGTCATTGTTTTTGGAACGAGATTTTTTGAAAACTCCTTCAATGAATCGTCGATACATACCCATCAAGACCAAAAAAATGACGAATCTCCGTTGGTAGATCTAGGATATGCCCCAATTCTTTAACGATTACGAATCTTGGCTGGATTCCACATGAATTTCCTTTTATCAATCACTGTGACCGAGGAGAACTTTACTAATTGTGAATCCCAAAATTCACACTTGGAAAATTTTGCATACAACTCCTCTTTCTTCAACACTCCAATATTATCTTCAGATGCTCTTCTGTGCCTCCTTTGGCTTGTTCTTGGAATGAGATCAAATATCGACAATAAAGACAAAGTTACGAATTTGTCTAGATAAGGTATGCACACTCGTTCATGAGGTCCATTATGACACAGTAAGCTGCTTTGGTGCAAACCAAACGGCATGACTTGGAATTCATAATGTCCATATCGAGTTCTGAAGGCAGTCTCGAGATTCTTCTTCTCGATACCCTCATTGGTTGATAACCCTACCTTAGTTCGAGTCTTCGATAAGAGACACACGATCCTTGAAGTATGTGTCAAATATGTCATCAATTCTTGTTAGCGGATACGTTCTTCACCGTTAGTTTTGTTAGTTCCCTAAATCTATGAACTATACACGTAACGATCCATCCTTTCTTCTTGACGTGTGATATAACTGGAGCTCCCCCTCCCATGTGATGAACATCTTTCTAAACCTTTTGTGCGGACAGCTCTTGTAGTTGATGCCGCAAAATCTTTTTCTTTCATTTCTGATGGGGCCAATCGATAAGGTGCCCGTGCTAACAGGTGACAGCACCAGGTACTAATTCGAAGTGAAAATTTCCACTTTCTGGTAGGTGGAAGACCGTCAAGTTCCTTGTGAAATACTTCGGAAAATTTTTGACGATCGTACAATCTTCAGTGGTCTTCTTCTTCGACTTTCTCCAGTCTCCTTGACGTATATGTGCCAAAAAGACTGACAATCCCCTAGTAGCAATACTATTTAGTGGCCTTGAGTGCACAGATGATGTTTAATTATATGAATGAATGAAAACTAAGTTTTATTATATGAAACACAATAAATTGTAACAATATTTGAATAATAAATTCAGTTATCAATACTATTATAACATTATAATAGCCCATTTAATTTATCATTGTAACGGCATTCAATAATTATTAAAAAGTATAACTGTTAAAAATCGTTACTATCGATAATGATTATTAAAAATGTGTAACCGCATTCACCATATAAATCCACACAAACCATTTCATATCTCCCCACACAAGTGTTATTTTACAACAAAAAATAATCTCTCAATATATCCTCACTTTTACTTCTCAACTCTTACGTGTACTTTTTGCAGATATTCTTTATATATTTAAGGATCTGCCGCTAAAAATTATCGTAGCTATGCACGGGTACTCGTCTAGTCTATTGAAAAATGAAAACATGGCGTGTAATTTGTAAAGGCTCTAATTCTTATGGTGGTACCTCTACTCTATGCGTTGATTTGACAATACAAACACTTTCTTTTTTAGTTTACAGAGGCACCAAACTCAAGATTCAAGTTTACAAACCATGTTACAACTTCAAAGAAACAACGTACAACTCTCGCAACATAAATAGTCATGTAAAAAGCAATCACCACGTTTAAGTTCTGAGATAGGTTATAAAGACCTACCAAAATGACCAATTTATATAATCTTAAATTTTTGTGTGTTTTTTAATAATTTTATTTATTTTATAAAACTGTGAAACGAAAAGTGCGAACAAATATAAAGTTAAAAAGTCAAAAGTATTAAACTGTTAAAAAGTACGATACATAAACCGATATAAAATTGTGTTGTACTTTAAACAGTGAGAAAAAAGAATAAAAAGTCTGAAACATTTGTATCTTTTGTGGGCCAACGGGTACCAATAGTAATATCCTTAGAGGGCGCTTGGTTCACATAGTGTTTTTGAAGGGTTTGTAATCTTTGAAATGAAGTGTAATTTTATGTAATTGTAATTCAAATGGTTGGAATGTGTTTGAATTGTAATATGTTGTAATTGTAATTTATAAAATCTATCGATGTGTTTGTTAAAGAACAAATCCTTCAATCTCATCCATTCATTTTATTTTCATCTAACGCCTTATATTAAATTTTATGTTTATTTAATTAAATAACCCACTTTCATCCTATTTTTTAAAATTAACATATCTCTCAAACCGTTAATCGTTTCCAAATTTAATTATACCATCACGAAGATAATTAAATTATCTTTCTCTAGACTGAGGCCATTTTATAATAGCTTTCGACGAATTATTTTTTTAATATTTAGCCCATACAAAAAATCACAAGAGCAATGTTGATTCCGTTACTTGAAAAATCACACTAAAATTGTAAATTCACATGCGAATTATGAAATCACATGTGATTTATAACATTAAACTATCATAAGTTGAATTTGTAAATCACATGCGATTTATGAAAAAACAACGGATTTTAAAACAAAAAATCACATTGATTTTTACAAATCGCGGTTTAATTTTTCTTTCGCAAAAATTTAAAAAAAAAAAATTAAAATTTAAAAAAAAAACAAAAAAAAAAAAAAAACGAAATTATAAAAAAAAAAAATAAAAAAAAAAAATATAAAGAAAAGAAAAAAGAAAAAAAGAAAAAAAAAAATAAATAAAATTTAAAAAAAAAAAAAATTATAAAAAAAATTAATAAAAAAAAAAAAAAAAAAATTGAAAAAAATGAAAATTAAAAAAAAAGTTGAAAAAGATAAAATAAAAAAAAATACAAAAAAAAAAAAATTAAAAAAAAAAAAAAAAAAAAAAACCAAAAAAAAAAAAAAAAAAAAAAAAAAAAAAAATTTTAAAAAAAAAAAAAAAACAGAAAACAAAATAAATAAGAAAAAAAAAAATATTTAAAATTGCAAAAAAAAAAAAGAAAAGAAATAAAATAAAAAAAATTAACAATAAAGAAAATAAAAAAAAAAAAATATAAAAAGAAAAAAAAAACAACTAAACAATCAGTCAAGAAAAGTGTATGAAATCGATTTGTTTTTTAGTTGCGTCTGGAAAATCACATTTGATTTGTATCACAAATCACAATGTGATTTTATGAAATCACCATGTGATTCTGTCTCAATCACAATGTGATTTTTTCAGACGTGACTTGGAAAAAAAATTTCGAAAAAGTTCGTCGAAAGTATTATAAAAAGTCCCCTCTATATAAAGATGATTTAATTCTCGTCGCGATGGTCTGATTTTTTGTCGTTTGACGATTGACCCGTTGCAAGATATTTAATTATTAGAAAAGAGGTGAAAGTGATGTTTTTTTTATTATTTTATGAAAAATGGATGTCTATATGTGTTCTACTTTGTTTTTGATATGACATGTTCTTTTAATGATCTCACACTCCTAGTTGGGTAATTGTAATTTATGAAATCTATCGATGTGTTTGGTTGACTGACAACGTAATGGAATTCAAATTTATTTTTTTATAAAATTTAAAAAATTAATATAAATTTTTATATAGTAAAGGAAAACGTCAAGTGAGAAATTTGTATTTTAGAAAAATCAAATTATACCTTATTTGGAAATATTTAAATATTTATTACATCAAATGTAATTAAAACCCTAAATACTTATTATTGCCAACACTTATAAAAAACAATTTTTATATATTTTATTATCCTTAAAATTGTGAACAAGAACTATGTATGACAAAAATAAATAATAAAAACTCTAAGAATGGCAGAGTCATTCCACAGAAAACATAGGCACTGTGTTTTTGAGTTATTTAATAAAAGGAAAGGAAAGAAAATGTAATGTTTATTGTGTTCTCGAGTTAATTTTTAATAAAAGAAAAGGAAGTGGAAAAGAAGATTGGGAAAATATTTCTAAAAATATCTGTCTCCAAAAAATAAAGAAAGAGAAAATGAAACTTTAGATTATGTGGTTTAAAAGACTAATATGCCCCTTTTAAAAATATTCAGGTATGTAATCATTTGAAATTCCATTTTATCTGATTATACGCCTTGTAATTTTGTTAATATTTAGTTGTCATTCGAAAAAAAAAACAAAAAGAATTTTATTTCTAAATTGTTTTTGCTTTGTTTTTGCTTATTTTAATTATTGACATGTTCTTGTTCATATAATAAAACATGTGTTTTGTTAATCTCTTAGTTTGTTTGATATTTCTCTTGAATTGCATCTGAAAAAAAAAGATGAAATTTTAGAAAATTTGCAGTAAGTACGCCACACTTCTTTCGAAATGCGCCGCACTTTGCACCTACATACAAAAAAAAACATTTTTGTATAAAAATAAACCGATGCATTGTATTTTAGGTTATGTGAATACTTGTTAAATATTTTTATTTGCTTATGCATCTTAGTTTGCTTGTTTACGTGTGTTTGTTTGCATTATTATGTAAAAATCTTAAAAACTATAAAAATCTAAAAAGAGTTTTATTTTTTTTAGTTTTATGGTCTGTAACACCCCCAAAATGGGTCGCAGCGGAATAAGGATCCGGGGTATGTTACTTCAAGATCAACAGCACAAGATATATATAAGAACGACACAAAAGTCGTTTAAATTGATACATCGGATTTAAATAAAAGACATATTACAAAAGCTTATAGCTTTACTTGTTCTTTGTTTAATATTACAAAAGATAACATAGATTTCCCCAAAACATGATGCACATAAATCTTTAACAGTGCAATCCAAAACATAATCCAATGCATCCTTGGCACCTCGTGCCTATTGACCTCCTGAAAACATTGCTTAAAACGTCAACAAAATTGTTGGTGAATTCATAGGTTTATGTATTTAAATTATGCAGGACCGTCAAGACTTTCCCCTGATGTTACAGCATATGCCACAATCACAAACCAAATACTGTTGCACTAAAGCTCATGACACTGAAGCTCAACCGTATATTTTGCTATTTTTAGCAGTTAATTGCACGTACAGATGTGAACCACCGCAACATCCAAGTCCGAACATGGTCAAACGTTTCGGTTATCCAGGTGATAAGCTAATCACCCAAACGGGGAGGTTAATCCCAATAGATCTAATTATAACATTCGCGCTCAACCAATGCATTAACACTACATCTAGTGGCAATTTGACAGTTCATGATAATATGGTTCAGGAGAGGTTATCGCTACTTAGGCAAACACATAACAAATATAAATTTAAAACCCTCACTTGCGTCCAATTTATAAAACAAAGCATGTTCTCACCCTAATAAGTAGTAAATCATGTAAAAACAGTAAAAAGTGGGGCTATGACTCCACCATGAGTACAGATATCCCAAATAATCACAGATAAACTCACGGCAAGACGATAGATGCAACCTATATAAATTAAGGTCGTATAAGATACCGATACTTTAACTAATAACATTGAATATAATCTTATATTTTACATCGTACTATCGACGGCCGCTAATCATTAATTTAATAGGTCATGGACATGACGTACAGGAGTTAGGACACTTTAAATCTAAATCCAACAACTCGTCGATAACGCCATCCGACAGAGGGCCTTAAGTATGAAAACTCCCTAGTATTATATCACTTTGATAACCACTTAATATTCTATATAGCATAATCACCGACTAATCGTTAAGTAAAATACTATTTATAAAGTGAAATACGTTTTATAAATATTATTTTTTGTAAACATGACCTAATTTGGTGTTTTAAAAAAAGTCCGTTGTTCGCGTTTTCTTACGTCCACAGTCTTCGAAGTAAGACAGTCTGATCAAAACAATTACATTTTCAAGTTTATATGATATTCTGCGATGAATAGTTTTTTACTATTCACAAACAGCTATATACTCGTTTTTAGTTTATAATTAGCTTAAACTTGTAATCGTAATACACTTATATCGTTTTAATCACCGATTTTAGTTCAGTGATTCCTTCGAGTACGTCTTATGTTATTAAAAGACGTATTATATTTTATACAAGTTGGTCCGCTGATGAATAGTACTTTACTGTTCATAGTCTTATAAAAATTACTTTTATAAACTTTAATTATCGTAAACTTCGTAGTTTATTCGTTATAGTTCCGTTTTTAGCGATTCTTTCGAGTACGATCTCGTAATTAAAAGTTATATCATATATTAGATGTTTTAAAAATGAAAGTTGCTGTAATGAATAGTAACTTTTATAAAAATAGTTTTATAAAAGTATTTATAGTCGTAAACTCGTAATTAACGTATCTTTTTCGTTATAAATCGGTTTTTCGAGTTTCTTATCATTTTGGAATCGTCACGAGACGTATTATTATTATATTATGTCAAACTTACTGTATGGAATTCGGATTTAAAACAGCCCCTATGTATTTATGTGTATAACTTTATAAAAACCTTGTTTTATGTATCATTTTCTTTAGTAGTTTATTAAGGAAACCCTAATAACTATTTTTAACACATGTGATACTTATAATAATGTCCAAGATCATCCATAGTCCTTATAAATTCATTGTAACAAGTTTAATAATTTACTTTCCATTATTTTCACATGTGAAGATTAAGAAACCTTATAAAACCCTAATTTAACCTAAACATGTTTATACTTAAACCATATGTTAACATACTTTTACTTTCACTTTTCCATGATATATATGACCATATGACATAAGAATAAGTGCATAAAATCATAAACATAAATAATAACTCATTTTACATATTAAAAAGTCCTTAGTGGTGATTTAGCCATAATTAACATATTACACATAAAATAATGATAATAAAAAGTATGAAGGAATTAGGAAGACCTTAGTGATAATGTATGAGATGAGAAATAAGTTCTAAACCCGTGTTTAGATTCAAAACCAAAGCTTACAAGCTTATAAACCCTAGATTAGGTTTGAAACCCTAATCTTTCCTTTTCTTCCTTAATACTTGCAAATGATGAACCAATGCTTGCAAACACCTTAGTATGCCTTAGGATTGATGTGTAAAGGGTTGTATAGATTGTAGAAAAATTTTGTATGGTTTGATTATGTTTGTTATTTATGCCGTGGGTTTTGGCTTAGGAGAGGAGAGAAAGATGTGAAATTTTGTTAAGTAAAAGTGTATGAAACTTCACTTATGCATGCATGCTATTTATAGTCAAAATATCTAACTAACCTAACCATGGTTACTTTCTAACCCTTGTACAAGGTTAAATTAGCCAAGTGGTTCATGGTGTAAGAGTTGGTTCCCTAGATCTTTATAATATCTAGATTTTTAGCAAGGTTATAAGTATTGGTCCTATCATCAAAATTTCGGCCACATATACATATATGTGATGTTATATTTATTATTTTGGGTATTGGGTGTAATCGTGGGTATTCGTTTAAGCGTAGTTAGGTTTTGGTGCTTCCGGGAATGCCGAAACGCGTTTTATCGCGAAACGTAAGCATTTTACGTAGCCAATAAAAATAAGATGAACAAAGTTATTAATTATCCTTATAATAATCATATAACACTTTCTTGATGTAAACATTTAATCGTTTAATGCCCGTTTACATTGAATGATCATTTTTAGTTTACGCGATTTAACTTAACGTTTACGGTTTAAGAGCAAACGCGTAAAACCCTAAAAATAAATTGTGAATTACATAATGTCATACAATGACCTAAAACACGAGGTGTTATATCACACCCGCATGCCTCAACAACACTGATCGAACACCGAAAATTTTCATCGGCTCAATTGTCAGTGTTTTTGGAGCACAAACAAAAACACTGCTCAGTTTTTTATCGTAAGCTACTACATTCTGGTAAATATTTCATCCTTGTTATCGTTACACATTATATGTTCAACGGATGAGTCAATATGGTATCGTTGTACATTAGATGTCCAACGGATGAGTCGATATGTTATCGTTGTACATTC
>BQNB010143765.1:2170-16948 GCA_026074375.1 Tanacetum coccineum | reverse complement strand
GAGTTTTCCTATGATCTTGAGGCTCTTTTTTGACCTTCTATGCTCCTTTATTTGTCTCTTGGTCGACTTGGTGGTTTAGGGATTCACTTTCATATCTAAAACTAAGTTTAGGGTCTTCTATTTATAGAGTCTGGAAAAAGGTCGATACGCCATATCGAGCGATGTGGCATACGGCGTATTGGGGATTTCATGGAGTAAGTACCACGTTTGATATCTTTTAGAATATTTGTGTATAATAAACCTTGGATACGACATATAGAGTCTCCGGAATACGGCGTATAGGTCTTTGATCTTCGTGGTTTCTTGTGAAGTGCAGGCACAGATATGCCGTATCTTCTTGATGGATACGGTGTATTGAGGTAAAACCAATTGGTTCTTCTTCGTTGACCTAAGTACTATATACGGCGTATCGTTGATGTGGGTATGGCGTATTATTCAAAGTTAAGCAATGATCTTTTGATTCGTCAAAGTCTTGGATACGTCGTATAGGTCTAGAATAATACGACGTATTGGCTGTCAGATCAGTAGACTTCTCGAACTCTTCATTTAAGCTCCAAAATGCGTGCCTTTTAGCTAATCTTCACCAAGTACTCCATTATTACTACAATTCTCAAATACAAACGATTAAGTAACAATTCTTTGCAATAATCATACAAAATGGGTAATATACATAGGATAAATGATGCTATTTGATGTCATTAAATATCCCCCCACTTAAATCTTACTTGTCCTCAAGTAGCCTTTAGAAGTCTATATGTATCCCTAAGGATATTTTCCGTTAAAACATTTTTTTTAATCTATTACAAGTACACAACCAAACACCTCACAAAATAGGAAGATGAAAACACTCAAATCACTTCTAACTAATCAATGTGTAACATGTAACTAATTCGCTTCAATTGCTCGAGCTTAGGCTACGTGAGACGAGTATTCTATCATAATCTTATGGCAGGACAACACATTAAATATTTTCCACCGCTAAAGCTAAGGAGTAACAAGTTTATAAAGGTTAATATGGGTTTATATGATAAGGCTTCGGGTTGATTACTCTAACTAATCTTTATCGATACCAATATTCCAGGAAGGCGACAAAGACCACACATACACACCCGTAACGACGGGATAGACACATGTGACTGCTCACTCCAACCTCAAATAAGCTAAAGAGTAGGACTAGTAAAGTAATATATGGTATGAATCTTCTAACTTTCACCAATAGTAATAAACCAACAAGGCAGCTGAGACATGCATACATGGCCGTAACGACGGAATCGACATGCACGCTCGAACACATCCTCATTCGCGTAAAACCCATGGTTAATGATTAGGAAAGGGAAATAAATTGTTGTTAAATAAAAATTACGAAACAAATAGATTAAGTCTAAAATACAAGTTGCTAGACACTTTTTTCCCAACCGTTACCATGATAAAGACACAACTATTTACAACGTCTTGATCATAGATCAAAAACAACAACCTAAGTTTGCGTTCCCGTAACGGTCAACTTCCCTTACATCCCGCTCTTTACATACTTTTACAGAATAAGTGGTGATATCGGCTACTTTTTACAAGACTTTACATCGTTCATTTTTGTAACGTATCAACAAATAATCGATCCTTCCAAGTAATTCCTTCGGTATAAACTTCTTTTGAACCGACTATTTTTCTTCCTTCTCTTTTTTTTTTGCTTTTTCTCTTTTTCCATTTTTTTACAATACATCATAAATCTCGGTTTTATTTCACCGTCTTCACTATCATAATTCATCCGGATAATCTTTTCCTTGTAACACTTCTTCTTCGGACATGATTCATAATCGCGAAAGTAGCGAAACTTACGAGCTAAATATTTTTCCATTGCATTATGCAATTTCCCGACAAATGTTTTTTTTTAAAACAGAGAATTGAAAAATTTCACTTAGACACATGAAATACAAAACTTTACACAAAGCAAACTAGCAACTTTGACTAAGTAGGCCCAATCTACAGGGTAGGCTAAGGTGTAACGAAAATAGACATATGGTGTGAAAAAGATAAGAATGGCTCAACAGGTTTTTCTAGGGGATCTTACTCTTAAGGTGAGAGTAAGCAAATGGTTACACGGGATTTAACTAACCAATGTAGTTAGTTAATTTTACGACATGTAGGCTATTTGGTTTAATCCTAGAAATTTATCAGTTGAAAATGTTTCTCCATCTAAATCCATAGTACTCGTCGTTGTGATCTCGAGTGAAATACCAGGCCAAGTTCTAAAGTCCACTACATCACTGGCACACTTATTTTTGTGGAATTTTTAGTAAGCATTTGGAAATGGAATAGGCTTAATTCTTACAAATTGGCATTAAGGGTTATAGTGCGCGAGGTCATGTAACTAGTAAAAAATTTTTTTTTTTTTATTAACAAAAAAAAAAGTTATCCTAGAAAAAAATTTAAATTTGGCATAATTTAAGCACATTAGCATGTTATTTGTAAAAGAAAGGACAAGTAGGCGTTCTAATTCTCCACCCCCCCACATAGATTATACAACGTCCTCGTTGTATAGATAAAATAATAAAGAAAATGAGAAATAGAATTAGAACGAGAAACTCCCCTGATATGTTGCTCGGGATGATTCTCCAATTTGAGTTCTTGAGCAAAAAGTGTGTTGACGAGCCATCTTGAGATTTCAAGACTCCAACACTTCAAGATTTCCAGATTTATAAATACTCCACCAACGTTGTCGTTTCGTTCAGAAGGTTCCTGTATTAAGCATAAGAAAACAAGTGCAACTCCATCTCTGGTGTATTCGTTTGGTTAGACTTGAAATAATAATCTAAAACTGTTCAGGAAGTCGATACACCGTATCCATACCCCAGGATACGCTATATTGATACATGTGTCGAATACGCTGTATTCATTTAACAAATACGCCGTATCAATTGTGCTGAAAAATAAGAATAGATAACTCGTCCAGAAGGTCAATACGCCATATCCATGGGGTCTGGATACGCCGTATAGACAGTCTGCGAAGACAAACTTGATACAAAATTGAAAATTACATTATGGGTTGTCTCTCGGCAAGCACTTTTGTTTTTGTGAGAGTCTTTAAGTTAGACTCCCTTCAGCCTCACGTCACACCATTCTCGAACACTATAACCTCATCATCCTCTTTATCAATGTTACCTCCGTAATATTTCTTCAATCGTTGTCCATTGACCTTGAAGTTAACCCCGTCCTTGTCAGTGATTTCTATAGCCCCATGTGGATACACCATTTTAACAATGTTAGGACCGCTCCATTTTGATTTAAGTTTTCCAGGGTATATCTTCAGACGAGAATTATAAAGTAGCACCTTGTCGCCTACCTTAAAATCTTTATCACCATGAAGTCTAGAATCATGCCATTTCTTGGTCCGTTCTTTGTAAATTCTAGTATTCTCATAAGTGTTGTTCCCAAACTTGGATATAATACCTACTTGTTAAGGTATTGTCACCATTAGATCTAAACCAAAACTATACAATAGGAGAAACTTTGTTAAGATGTTTCACCAAAAGTTATGCTGAATCTAACCTTTAATGAACGAAGAAGAGATAACAATGTAAATAAATGTGAACAGTGAAATTAATAAAACAGTGAGTTTGCATAAAAAGCTTAATATTATTGATGATAAAATAATACGAGTACTCACCAGAACTAGGGTTACACAACGTAAAGCTATTAAGAAATGTAATTGAAGAAGACAATATCTTAATTACTAACCTAAGGACTCCTTTTAAAAGACACAAGGACCCTGTTACAATAAAGATACCTAACCACCAATTTTCTAAAACAAGAGTATATACACAGAATATACTTCTAAATATAACAATAACCGCTTGTATATTGACTTTGGGTGTAATCCTATTCGTTAAGACAGCAATGGAAAAACTTGAGCAGAATGGTAAACCTTTCTCTAGTATGGGAATACAATAACACTAGCAAGTGGAAAATACTATGCATAGAATGAACTTAACTAGCCGTGGGAATACCATGAGCATTTTATTTCCTAACAATCCTCCCTCCTATACTGATACTTCCAATCATCAAATCAATTTTCCTGTGAATAAAATGTTAATCCTTGAGAGGATGCTTCCAAACATCTTGTCATCTTGGATTGTTTGCTATACTATATATTTTTATCAAAAGTTCATTAGCCATTTCTGAATACTGGTCCACTTGTAGCTTGTTACACAGCAGCAAAGTTGTGAGTCCTTTTATCAAAGGATAGTATTTCTCCACAAGCATAAAAATCTCATGTCCTCTTTCAGTAGATACATGGTGAACACCACATGTGTCATAGAGCCTCCATTCCAAGGGATCATGCATGTATCTTTGAAGTGCCCATAGAGCTGGTCTCTAGGATCTGGTTCATATAGTCTCTTACTCACCCAAAGCTACCTTTTCTTTGTCCTCTGTAGAGACCACTGTATGCTGAAAGTCTTCTTGAACCAAACTCCAACGCCTATCAGACCCTCTCTAATCAAACCTCATTAGCATCTCTTCAAATGTTTGGATAAACTTCTCTGTGTGCTCCCCAACTCTAATGGATTTTCCAATATTTTTCTTAGTTCTTCAAGTAGATTTCGCCATTCTAATAATAGGAAAGTTTTGTAAACACCCCGTGTTTTAGGGTCATTGACGTCGTCAATAAATTCACAATGTATCTTTTGTATTGTACGTGTTTGCTTTTAAATCGTAAACGTTAAGTTAAATCGCGTAAGCTAAAAATTAGCGTTCAATGTAAACGGACATCAAACGATTAAATGTTTACATCAAGCAAGTGTTAAGTAATTATTTTAATGATAATTATTAACTTTGTTCATTGTATTTTTATTGGTTGCGTAAATTGATTACGTTTCGCGATAAATTGCATTTAGGCATACCCGGAACCACCAAAACTTTTCTACGCTTCAACAAATACCCACATTTATACCCAATACATAAAAAACAAAAATAAGAAAATAGGTTACAAAAATACATCACCTATATCTCTCTATGGCCGGATATGGACCAAAGGATACAAGCAAATCTCATAAAAGAACACATTTCCATGTTTTCATGGGATAATCTCAACTATTAGGAGACATCTATCCAATTTCTTCAAACTTTGACCAAAGACTATGACCATGACCATCCTTAAGACCCTCTTTGTGCTTCCTTGACTAGTCATACATGTGCATTACTTATACATTGCATGAGATAAGAAATCATAGCACTTAACACTTAGAAAAAAATCAAAAACACTCTCCTTTGTCCTCCCTCCTACCCACGGCTCAAAACCCTCAATATAACCAACCCACACAAACTTTTTATACGCCATTAACAAGATACACATAACATATCTAAGACCTACTAAGATGATTTGAAGGTTTGATCAACCCTTTACAAGTATTTATCAAGAAAAGGAAGCTAGGGTTTATAATTGGAAAACTAGGATTTTCTTGTTTTACAAGCTTGGTTTAAAAATCTAAACAAGGGTTAGATATGTATTCTCATCATCATACATCACTTTAAGGTATCTATAAACCTTTATGTCATTACTGTTTCTCATTTTTTATAAGAAATAGTTCTATATAAGTTAAATCACCAATTAGGTTTAAACATTATAAATGGATAACTTACTTGGTGAAAATGATTTTTAACAATTTTTCATATGATATGAAATTGTGATCTTGGACTAATGGACATTAATATAAGTATCACATATGTCAAATATGGTTATAAAGGATTTATGGTAAACTACTAAAGTGAAAAGTACATAAAACAAGTTTTATATCAAAGTATACTTATTAATTATAAAGGGCTGTTTGGATTTCGTATTTTAAACAGGGGGTTTGACACTTTATAAAAATGATACGACTCATGACGATTCCAAAAAGGTAAGAAACTCGGAAAACGAATTAATAACGAAAAAGATACGATAAAAATACGATTTACGTTAATACCGGGTTTTATAAAACTATTTTTATAAAAGTACTATTCATGATAGAAACTTTTATTTTTGTAAACCTCATATAATCCATAGGAACTTTCATTACGAGAAGGGTGCTCGAAAGAATCGCTAAAACGAGCTATAACGAATAAGATACGACATTACGATTTACGCTAATTGAAATGTAAAAAAAACCCGATTTTATAAGCAGTTGTGGAAAGTAAATACACTATTCATCACAGAAGTGTTGAAAATTAAAAATATAATATTTTGATCACATCGTCCCCTTTTAAAAAGCACGAAAGCGTGGGGCAATAACGAAACGTCAAAATCGGCTTAAAACGCAAAAGTTAAGCTATATTTATTTAAAACGTATTATAAACGTTTTTCTCCATTAAAAAACACAATTTTAACCAAAACAATAAGATGGTTATTGAACCTATTAACCTATATGTGGTATTAGTTAAGCAAAGTGCTATATTACGAGGGAGTTTTCTAATGAGGCCTCTTCTGGGGGCGAAATCGAGGATTGTTATGGATTTACGATTTAAAAGTGTCCCTAGCTCCTCAAACGATCACTACATGACCTCTTATTATGATAGCCGCAAAACGATAGTAAGAATGAGCTATATAGGAATATATGATATTGGTTAATCGAAGTACATGGTATTTATACGACCTTAAATTAAATAGGTTTCATCTAACGATTTGCGTGACGCATTATTCGTGATATACTTGATATATTCGAGCTCACACAAGTGAGTTCAATAAAGCCCCACGTTTTTAACGATGCTATTTTGTTTTAACAAATGTTTTTGGGTGAGAAACATGCAAATGTTTTAAATAATAAAAAAAAAAATAAAAAAAATAAAAAAAAAATAAAAGAATTTTAAAAATTAAAAAATTTTAATAATTGGACATAAGTG
Organism: Tanacetum coccineum; assembly: GCA_026074375.1. Lineage (NCBI taxonomy): Eukaryota > Viridiplantae > Streptophyta > Magnoliopsida > Asterales > Asteraceae > Tanacetum > Tanacetum coccineum. The sequence continues at coordinate 10,075 of BQNB010143765.1, read as the reverse complement.
GTTAAGTTTTATATTAGGATTGTGTGTTGTCTAAGTAGCGATAACCCTAGTTGAGACCCATTGACATGAACTTTCAGTTACTGGATTATGAGCGGAATTTATGAATAATAGATCTATTGTGGATGGACTCCCGTTCGGGTTATTAGCTATCACTCTATATCACTAAGGGCAAACGAACGTATACCATGTCGAACATAGATGTGTGGTTAGAACAACATCACGGGCAAAATATTAGGCCATTTATAAGGTATTCCCTTTATGTCCGACATCTGTGTCATAGAGCGATAGGGCAACGTAATTACATTTATATGATGTCTGCATCTGTTGCATTATCATACACTTGGGAAATCTTGTGGTCCTACAATATACGATTTATCAAACCTATGAATTCACCAACATTATTGTTGACGTTTTAAAGCAATGTTTTTTAAGGGATCAGTAAGCACGAGGTGCAAGGGATACATTGGTGGTTTTGATTTGGATATCATGCATTAAAGATTTTGTCGCATTACATTTTGTATAACTGTCATGGACTAGAAATCTTTGTATTTTGAACAAGTGGACAAGTAAAGCTTCGGCTTATGTAACAAATACTTTGTTAATTCCAATGTATCAGTTTTAAATGACTTTTTGGTCGTTCTATATACATCTTGTGTTATTGATCTATGAAGTAACACGCCCCGGACCCTTATTCCGCTGCGACCCAATTTGGGGGTGTTACAGATTGGTATTAAGAGCCAAGGTTATAGAGAACCAGGTCAAATGTTTTTGCTGGACTATAACCTAATTCAAAAACATTGAACATTCATACAAAAGGTGGTTATTTACACGGGACATACATATATGCATACATTCATGCATACACTACTTGTTGCATTAGTTGGTTGGACTAGATGCATTCATAATTGATATACATGTTATGATATAAATGTATATTACTATAAGAGTCTTATATTAAATACTAATATAAGCTATTTTGAATTTTCAGATTCAGTCATGTCAGATTCGGATGAATCGGGGGTTACATATACAGAGGTTTCCAGCCCATTTGAGGGTTTATCAGACATAGGATCACCGAGAGCTGATGATCACGAGTACCTTGAGCTTCCTGGGCTGCCAGAGGACCCATATGTGGAGGCTGCTCTTCAGGCCCCACCCTCTCTAGATTATGTGACTGGCCCTAAGGAGCCAAAGCAGGCACCACCTTCGCCAGATTATATTCCAGGCCCAAAGCATACTGATGATGAGATTGTTGCTGAGGATAAGCCAGATGCTGAGGATGCCTCACCCACTGCTCAATTACCTGACTATGTCCTAGAGTCCGATCCTGAGGCGGACCTGGAGGAGGATGACGATGAGGACCCCGAGGAGGATCCTGTTGACTATTCTGCTGATGGAGGAGATGACAGAGACGATGAGGATGAGCCATCGGAGGAGGATGAAGATGATAAGGTTGACATGGAGGCTGATGAGGATGAAGAGGAAGAGGAGCACCCAGCTCCTGCCGACTCTATAGTTGTTGCTTTACCAGCTACTGATCAGGCCCCATCTGTGGAGGAGACAGAGCCGTTCAAGACTGATGAGTCTGCGGCCACACCACCACCACATCCTGCATATCGTGTAACAGCTAGGATTTCTATTCCAGCTCCAGTACCTACACCAGTATGGTCTGATGCAGAGGTTGCCAGACTTCTCGCTATATCTACTCCACCATCATCACCGCTCTTCCCATGGTCTTCACCACTTCCCCAGATACCTTCTCCATCACTACCACTATCACCACCCTTACTTGTGGTATCTCCAGCACTACCTCCTAGCCCTATTCGTTCATTGGGCTATCGAGCTGCTATGATCCGGATGAGAGCTGAGGCCGTATCTACTTCCCATTCTCTACCATTACCACCACCCTTCATACTCTCCCCCACTAGATTAGATGCACCATCATTAGGGATACCACCACCCTTGCCTATATCAGTTCCTACTTCATCACCACCATTGCTACTACCCTCTACTAGTCGTAGGGAGGACAGACCTGAGGTTACCTTACCACCTTGAAAAAGGTTAGGTATCACTCTTGGTCCTAGATACGAGGTAGGAGAGAGCTCATCTACTGCTGCTGCTGCTAGATCTGCTGGAGGTCTTAGGGCGGACTACGACTTTGTTGCCACTATGGATAGGGAGATCAGGCGTGATCCGAAGAGAGAGGTTGGATATGGGATCACCGACTTGTGAGATGAGATAGTTGAGACCCTGCAGGGGGAACCAGATAGTACTGACACGGAGTTGGGTCGACATATGACAACATTCGAGACTAGGGTTAGGCAAGACACATATGAGATTTATACTAGGTTAGACGATGAGCAGAGTCAAAGATAGCTATTGGCTGGTTGGCTCAATATGTTGTTTAGAGACAGACGAGCACATGCATATACACGTCATCAGATGGAGACAGAGGCTAGATTGTCTCGAGAGGCTTGGAGGCGATCGATGGATGCGAGTGATCTTGCCCGCGGAGAGGTTATGTCACTGCGCACTATCGTACTAGGTTAGATGTCAGAGATCAGAGAGTTGCATGCTGCTGATCGCAAGAGACAGGTTGTGACTTCAGAGATGATGAAGGCAGACCATAGGAGATCTGCAGAGATGAGAGAGTTAAGGACAGCTGATCGTACCCGACAGCAGCAGCTTATACAAACGTTGACAGTTATGCAGTCTCTACAAAGAGAGGTGACTCCACTACTAGGACAGGTGACCACCTTGCAGGGGCAGGTGACAGCCCTACGGGGACAGGTGGTAGCACTACAAGGACAAGTTACAGCACTACAGGGAAAGGTTACCGCACTACAGGGACAGCAGGGACCCACTGGAGGTCCTGCACAGTTAGAGCTGCCAGAGGAGGCTGGTAGCAGTTCATAGATTAGATCATGTTATGGCTAGTCATTTTGTATATAGCCTACTAAGTATTACGGGTTTAATCCTGGGTAGTAAGGCTTTAGGTTGTTATGTTTATTTTGTAACCTAATCGTTATGATCATTTTGTATATGAACCATTCATGTATGTTTTCCAATTTATATATGGAATTGGTTGGTATTCTGTCATGTTCTGTTATCGAATTTATTTATGAATGAATGTCGTTTTGGTTATTACATTGTTGATTACAATTCAGTGTATATTTACTGGTGATGTGATCGCACTTTATTATATGTATATGTCATGTCATGGTTATGATTTAATGAAATCTAACGGGTATTGTATTTTCTTGTGATTGAAGAAAATGGCACCAAAACGAGCCACAAGGTCAACACCGGTCACAACAACCCCAGCCCCAACAGCAACCACCACCACATCGGTCACTAATGCCCAACTTCAGGCAATGATTGACCAAGGTGTCACTGCCGCTTTGGCAGCACGTGATGCAAACAGGAATGGCGATGACAGCCACACTTCGGGAACGGGTGGCAGAAGGACTGAACGTGTTGTTCGAGAATGCACTTACCAAGACTTTATGAAGTGCAAACCTCTATATTTCAAAGGCACTGAGGGAGTTGTTGAATTAACTCAATGGTTTGAAAGGATGGAGACTGTTTTCCGCATAAGCAACTGCTCTGTGGAAAATCAGATTAAGTTTTCCACTTGTACTCTTCTAGCAGGTGCTCTAACATGGTGGAATTCCCATGTTTTGACTGTCAGTCATGATGTTGCATATGCAATGACATGGGCCGATCTGAGAAAGAAAATGACTGACAAGTACTGTCCAAGGAACGAGATGAAAAAGCTCGAGGCTGAATTGTGGAATTTGAAAGTGAAGGGTTACAGATGTGATTTGGGGTACACAAACGTTTCCAAGAAAATAGCATGATGTATGTCTAGGATGTTGCCTGGAGTTGACAGATTGAACGTACCGTCGGCGCGATTAACGACATGATCCATGGAAACATTATAGCATCAAAGCCGAAAACCATGCAAGAGGCTGTTGAAATGGCCACTGAACTAATGGATAAGAAAGTCAGCACCATTTATAACACCCTGTGTTTTAGAGTCATTGACGACGTCGATAAATCCGCAATGTACCTTTTGTAATGTACGTGTTTACTTTAAAGCACAAGCGATAGGTTAAATCGCGTACGCCAAATATTATCGTTTAATGTAAACGGGCATCAAACCATCAAACGTTTACATCAATCATGTGTTATATAATTATTTTAATGATAATTATGGTCGTCGTTCATTTATTTTATTGGTTACGTAAGTTAAATACGTTTATCGATAAATGTACGTTTAAGCGTAACCGGAAGCACGTTAATTTATTAACGCTTCAACAAACACCCTCGATTTTACCCAATAGCTAAAGATTATTTAAAATTTAGCTAAATAAAGGTTACTTACACTATGTATACTAGGAAGTAAATCAATGAACAAATTCATGCAAGTTGGCAACTCTTAAATAAAAGTTATAAGTTGTAATTTTTAAATATGACTTCGGTATATTGTTAACTAGTAAAATTTCATCTAGAAGGTATTCCGCCCCCCCTAAATCACACGGCACAACATCAATGAGTTAAGAAAATGAGTCATTTTACTAGCAACTTGGTCAAGAGTACTTCACATTGCATTTAAACCTAGCCATCCTTTGTTTCCTTGACCAACAACTTTCCTTAAGACATGGATTATGTCTTGTTGAATACTATTGCTACTTTCCTTGACCAAGACTTATTATATGTACAAGTAACTAGCAAGAATAACCACATAATGCAAAACATTGGTAGTGAAAAATCACAAAACTCCCTCTCTTGCTCTCTACCATCCCACGGCAAGAAACAAAGACCAAAATAAATCCATAACAAATTTTATTCAACCTATACCCTTTTATACACATCCATCCTAAGATGTTCTAAGGTGTTTCCAACCATTGAATCACCATTTACAAGTAATAATCAAGAAAAGGAAAGCTAGGGTTTTTATTTAGAAAACAAGGGTTTTCTTTGTGCAAGCTTGGATTCTAGGGCTAAACAAGGGTTTAGCATTTGTTTATCATCATTTCAAACATCCTTAACGGATCTAATAGAACTTTTATATTCTTGTAAAATTTTAATTGATATGCATATGTATATCTATTTTAGTTGCATCCCATTTTAAGTTTTATTCATGAAAATGAAGTTTGCACTTGTAATGGTCATTTTGTATACTTATATACATGTGGTGTTATTACTTATATCATACTAAAAAGGATGAGAAAATATTGTATCAAGTTATTTTGGTGTAAAAATGATTATGGGTTAATTAGGGTTTTTATGGTTTCATAATATGTTTCAAGTTAAAGAAATACATAAGACAAGTTAAGGTTAATTATGGACTTATATTGAGGTTATAAGATCATTAAAATGAGGTTATATCATGATAAGAAAACTTGTACACTTATGGGTTATAAGAAAAATGACTATATATGAACTTATGGTAAAATGATTTATTATATAAATGTTATGAATTATTTTAGTATATTAAAAATTTGGTAAGTTGAAAGTCAAAAGGCCATTTATGGACTATGGACTTAATATTATTATGTATAATCATATATATAAATTGTTAAGGACTCTGTGGTGAAATACAAAATGGTAAATAATGGGAAAACTAGGGCTAACTAGGGACTTATCCAAAGGCATGTAAAACATTCTGTCCAAAATTCGTGTATATGTATACTTATAATATATTTTTATAAAGATTAATACATTCACGACGATTTCGAAAGGTAAGAAACTTGTCAAACGGATTAATAACGAAAAAGTTACGTTAAAAACGAGTTATACGATAAATAAACGAACTTATAAAAGAATTTTTTATAAAAACAATTTATTAAAAAAATATACATGAAACAGCAAGTTTGGTATTTTTCATAGATTACACATGTTTTTAGGATTCTAAAATGATAAGAATCGTATTTTTCAATTAATAACGAACGAGTTATGAATTTCGCAAGTTTATGACAATTAATACTTTTATAAAACTATTTTTATAAAAGTTACTGTTCATGACAGAAATATTTATTTTTGTAAACCTCATAAATAAGTAGGACTTTCAATTACGAGAACGTGCTCGAAAGAATCACTAAAAACGGAGCTATAAGAATAAAATACGACACCTTACGGCGTTTTACGGACAGTCAAATACGATTGTAAATAAATATCAATGTCTGGTGTGAACAGTAAAAGTTACTGTTCATCAAGGGATCAAAATTATAAAAATGTCAAATATCGATAACCCGTCTTAATACGAAAAGATGGGCATAAGAAACGCAAGAAACGGATTAGAAACGTAAAAGTTATGACGATTTTACCAAAAGTATGTTTATAAACGTTTTAATTTTATAAACATGTTTTCCTATAAACCATTTAGTTGGTGATTAGCTATATGACTAATGCATGGTTGGAGTACTTAATGTAATTAGTACTTATACGACTTAATTTAATTAGGTTGCATTTGATCGATTCGCGTGACGCGTTATTTGAGATATACTTGGCATTACTCACTCAAGGTGAGTTCATAGCCCCACGTTTTACATGTTTTTGTTTTATAAGTTTTTGGGGTGAAAAACATGCAATGCTTTACAATTTGGACACAAGTGGTTAAGGTTTCATGTTATGATACGTGTTGCCTAAGTTGGCGATAACCCATATCTGAAGCCCCATTATCATGAACTGTTCAATTGCCGGGATTGAGAGCGCAAATGTTATTTAATAGATATTGGGTTTTTCGACAACCCGTTCGGTGATTAGCTATCACTGGAAAAATCGAAGACGTATACCATGTCGAATATAGGATGTTGCGGGTTAGAACATCACCACGGGCAATATAGGCCATTAATTTGGTTTCATACACGTCAATCTTCGTGTCATATGCTTAGAGCACGGTAATTACTTTTATATGATGTCTGCAATTGTTGCATTACTCATACACTTGGGATCTTGTGGTCCTACAATATATGATTTATCAAACCTATGAATTCACCAACATTATTGTTGACGTTTTAAAGCAATGTTTTTCAGGGGATCAATAAGCACGAGGTGCGATGGATACATTGGTGGTTTTGATTTGGATGTCTTGCATTAAAGATTTTGTCGCATTTCATTTTGTTATCTAATATGAGGCTGAAAATCTTTGTATTTTGATCAGTGAACAAGTGTTAAGCTTCGGGCTTATGTAACAATTTATGTAACAAATACTTTGTTAAATCCAATGTATCAGTTTTAAACGACTTTTTGGTCGTTCTATATACATCTTGTGTTATTGATCTATGAAGTAACACGCCCCGGACCCTTATTCTGCTGCGACCCAATTTAGGGGTGTTACAGATTGGTATCAAGAGCCAAGGTTATAGAGAACCAGGTCAAATATTTTTGCTGGACTATAACCGTTTTCAAACATCGAATTCATACAAAGGGGTTTTACACGGGACATACATATATGCATACACTACTTGTTGCATTAGTTGGTTGGACTAGATGCATTCATAATTGATATACATGTTATGATATAAATGTATATTACTATAAGAGTCTTATATTAAATACTAATATAAGCTATTTTGAATTTTCAGATTCAGTCATGTCAGATTCGGATGAATCGGGGATTACATACACGGAGGTTTCCAGCCTATATAAGGACTTATCAGACATAGGATCACCGAGAGCCGATGGTCACGAGTTCCTTGAGCTACCCTACGTGCCAGAGGACCCATACGATACCGATGAGGAGGATGAGGATGATGAGATGGATGTTAAGGTTGATGAGGAGGAGGAGGAGCACCCAGCTCCTGCCTACCCTGTAGTTGTTGCTTTACCAGCTACTGCCCTGTCTGTAGAGGAGACTGAGCCGTTTGAGACTGATGAGTCTGCGGCCACACCACCACC
>BQNB010143762.1:0-14973 GCA_026074375.1 Tanacetum coccineum | reverse complement strand
CAACGATGACAAAATCGTCCCTTCTATGTACTCTTGTAGGAGAGATAATTGCGAACTTTTAGACCCACCTCTAACTGGATGACGAAGAGACGAAGTAATAGAAGACAGTTTCACAGCCACCAAACTATCTTTATTAGTTTTCAAAGCAAAAATGCGAGGAAACAAAACACACAAGGGATTATCGCCGATCCAAACCTCCTTCTAGAAATTAGTGCGCAACCCATTACCCACATGGATGCGACAATGGAATACTAAATCTACTCCTCGATCTTTAAGCGAATGAATTTCCCGAATAATGGAGAGCCAAGTCAAATACCGAAATGGGGATGAGGAAGGTAACTTGGAACCATGCATAGACAAGATCAAACGACACCACAGGGAATTGTCCCGAGAAATAAATCTCCAAACCCACTTGAAAAGGAGCGCCCTATTTAAAGCATACAAACTAGTTTGCATAAACCTCTTAATGTCTTTTTTTCTTGTTTTTTTTTGTTTTTATTTATTTTCTAGTTTGCTATTATTATTTTTATTTCTTGATTTTTTTTTTCTTGTTTCACCTTTTTCTTTTGTATTAAATAAAATCATTGCATAAGTTTTGTTAGATAAAGAGTGTACAAGTTGATTGTTAATTCATATTTTGTTCACGATTTCGGACTCATGCATCCCAATTCTAACGTGGCTCATTTAGTTAATTGTTATAAATGTTCAATTCAAACTCTGACACGTTTATTTTTGTCGAATAAACATGAGATTGCATGTTTTGTTTAAAATATTTTTAACTTTAAATTGATTATATTATAAAATTTCTTTTTTTTAATAAAGTTTATTTCTTGTGCGAATGCAATCGTTTTATATTTAAATTATAAAAACTATAGTTTAACACATGTAGACATTTTTACCAACACAAACAGTTTTATTTCATTCAGATTCATATTCAGATTTCTCAACCACTTATTCAGATTAAGATGGAAATCAGATTGAGACTTTTCTACCGAATATTCAAATTCAGATGTGCGAATCAGATTCAGATTCAGAGCCTCTTAATAAACAAACAACACATAATTTTAGAAAATTACACAAGAATGAAACAATTTTAAAACTTTAATGGTTTTTATGATTAATTTAAAGTTTTGGGTGTTAGTTAATAAAGGCTTATTTGCCTGGCCACTTGTTTATGCCTGTTTAGCTTTAGGGTTAGTTTTAAGGTTATGTTTATTTGTTTTCTATATATTGTCTTTGTATTGTAAATGCTTCAGTTGAATCAGATTAATACATTTTTCAATTTTTTTTTTGATTTTTACATGGTATCAAGAGCTATAAAAAAGAAAAAGAAAAAAAAGTTACGTTGATATGTTCTTTTGGTCGCGTTTGTTGTATGCTGTGACCACTTTAATCCATATGCCACTTGCGTAGCCTATCAATTGTAAGTTTGACTTCAAATGAAAATGAGATCCGTAAGTTCGGATAACTAGAAAATGATTTGATTGGTTCAAAAAAATTAATGAGCCGGTTATATTTGATAATATGAATTGGATTAGAATCCTCTAAAGTTGAGTCAAACATGATACATCATGTTCACCAATCACAAATAAGTTAAATATATACAACATTTCTTTTTAATAAAAATCAGGGGCCCACTAATTAATTTACACTCACAACAAACTTAACATGATGTATCATGTTTGACCACAACTTGAGAGGATCTTTTTCCATATGAATTAGTGAATGTGGTTTGAGGTATTTTCATTTATTTATTAACGTTTGGAATTTTGTTGAAGTGTTTTGGCTTAATCAGTCGGTATCAAATGGATGGATGGGTGTGGTGTTATGTTAGTACGTATGGTTGGAAGGAATATAAAATTAAGTTTGTTGTTTGGTTGTGCGACTAGATAGGCAATTTTTGTTTCGATCTGGGTTGTGCATATTTGTTGTTGGCTAGCTTGGTATCAGCATTTGGATCGGTATTGGCATTTGGTATTTATACCGGGTTAGATCGGTATTGGTATTGGTATTAGTATTGTATTGATATCGGTATTGAATGGTTCATGTTGCATGGTTATGTTGGTTACATTTTGTTCTGCATTCGTTTGGTCGTCTGGTTTTGCCTCGTTCTGCATCGGATATTGTCTGGTTGGTTCTGCCCGTTGTCTGCCTGAATCTGCTGTTGTCTGTCTGAGTCTGGTGCTCTATCTGCTGTCTGTCTGAGTTTGTTGTTTTGTCTGTTGTTTGCTGCTATCTGCCTGGTTTGCTCTCATTCATCTTTGTATTTATGTGATTTTTGTCTGATGTGTGCTGCTGTCTGCCTGATATGCTCTCGTTCATCTTCGTATTTATGTGATTCTGTGCTATGCACCTGCTTGATCTGCTCTTCGTCTATCTATGTTCGGACCTCTCTGCTACTGAATCTGTATTTGTCTGCTGTTGTTCAACTACCTTTGTTCGAACCTCTTTGCCTCTGTATTTGTCTGTTACTCTTCGCTTACCTCTGTTTGGACCTCTTTGCTCAATCTACATCTGTCTGCTGCTCTTTGTGTCTGTTGCTCTTCATTTACCTCTGTTCGGACTTCTGTGCTGCTGTCTGTCTGCATTTGTCCGTCTGATTTTAGAGTTTTCTCGTCAAACTCTTAATATAGCATTGTGAGTTTGAGAGGGGAGTTAATAAAGGCCTATTGGCTCGGCCCACTTGTTTAGGCCCGTTTAGCTTTAGGGTTAACTTTAGGGTTATGTTTATTTGTTTTATATATATTGTCTTTGTATTGTAAATGCTTCAATTGAATTTGATCAGTACATTTTTCAGTATTCCTTTTTGATTTCTACATCGGGTATCATGAAATTTGGTTACTATGTAACATATTCCTTAAATTCTGCTTATGTAACAACACTCTATTTATCTTTGTATCATTTTTTTTACACTTTGCATAAAACGTATACTTTTGGCACTTCAAGTTTCAATTGACATAGGTCGAATTTTCATGCCAATTAACGTGAAACTCGCTGAAAGTAGTGATGGTAAGTAGTAATTAGCGATTTTACCTTCTTGGACGTTTTATGAATAGTTATGTGTAAAACAAGTGATACGTTGCATTTTTCATTTAGCGGGTGGGCGAAATAAAGAGGTGACTGAGTAGCCATGAGACTCACCTTTCAGACCATTTTTTTCTTCACCTTATGTGTGAGCTATCCATTAGATAGTGGGGTGGCGGGTAACAAACACACTTACGAGTGATCCCTCATCCTCCACTACTTCTAGTCTAAACAACTACTTATTTCAACATTTTGGTTTTTCGATTTTTAATTACTAGCAGGGTACCCGCGCGTTGCAGCGGCGGGTACCCTGTAATTAAAGTTTAGAAGCCAAACAAAACAAAAAGGATCTGATTAACCGGAAAATAAAAAAAGGATCTCAGTTCGAACCGATTCATTGATTTTACCGGTTTTGACCGGCCATCTCCGTTTCATTTTCGGACGGATTTTATTGGCTAGCCAAACCTGCGGCGACTCTGATTTATGGTTGAACCCATTGGTCCGGTTCAGTTTTCAAAACTATATGTATCATCAACTTGTTAGCACATAAATTATTTTAAGCTTTGTATGTTTTATTAGTTTGTATAATGTGTATAATAACATGTATTTTTCATTTTATGGGTGTTTTTTAAAGTAACAATAATTAGTTATTTAATTACTTTATACTTGTAACATATGAGTGAAGGAATAAATGTCGTATATTTTGCTTTAATATATGTATTTTTCATTTTATGTGTGTTTTAAAAGTAACATTAATTAGTGTATTTAATTAGTTTATACTTGTAACATATGCATAAAGGAATAAATGTTGTATATTTTGCTTTAATATTTGTATTCGGATCGGTATTGGTATTTGGCATTAATTAGTGTATTTAATTAGTTTATACTTGTAACAATTAGTCATACCAACATTGTTAGACTAGTTTTTATGGTGGGTGGTGGTTTAACTTTTTGTTAACCATCACGCGCCACCACCCAAAAAACCCCGTGGGTCACACGTGATGAAGAGAAAAAAAGATGTGATGGTGTTCACCTCTCACGAAACAAGGCAGAAAAAGACCAACTGCTAATTTTTTAGGGGGACTCACTCCAAACGGCTAAATTTTAAAAAAAATCTTACCATTTTATTTACATATAAATACCTACATACTTCATCATTTTTATACATAACTTCTCATTTATCATTATATTTACTCTCATTTTTTATTTACTCTCATTATCATCTTCTATAAAAATGTCTCAAAACACTCCAAAAACTAAACCCCAACCAAACGTCTAAATACCCAATTCAAATTTTCATCTCGATCATTCACCAACGATAAACTTTCAATCAAAACCAACAAAAACAAAACACGTCCTTCATACATCCACAACAAAATATGTATAACCCACAAATGTACCAACCAAACATGTATAACCTACAAATGTACGATCCATCAAATATTGGCGGTTCTTAATAACTACATCTAAATATGTATCTCGTTCATCCATTTAGTTTTGATGATTTGCCTGTGTATGAACCTCAATTTTGTTCGTCTATATAATACCGTTGGTGTGGACTCTCCCGTCGAAGAAGTCTCAGCCTCAATGAAAAAGTCGTCAAAAAGGCATCAAAAGAGGACAGTTGAAATGACGATAAAGGTACCTGGTGCATTCCATAGGGCCTAATCCTCTAGTTCTCCTACTCTTCTCTTAGCATCTACAACATCAGGACGAATCTCAATAATCCAGTACAGCCTGGTCAAAATCTTTTGGCAATTTCAGAGTCCTTCTTGAATCCCTGATTAAGTCTAATGGGTTGTTCAGTTGTTCAGTTGTTGCAAGATTGAAATCAGTTTCTCTCTGAAAGCCCAACTGATTGTATCGGTTAAGAAAAAATAGATTAGGCTCAGGCTCTTCAATCACCAATCCATTTTCCCCAATAACTCCCTTAGGTAGCTCAAGATTTCTATCTCTACCTGGCACCACATGCATTTTAGTGATAAAGGTTTGTTCGAACTAAACCTTGTTCTTTTCTTTCTTTCAACTTGAGTAGGTTGTTTCATCTTCTAAGTTGGGAGATCAACTTGTGTTAGTGAGTGTGGAGGAGGAATTTTACCTTAGAAGTTGTACTTCTTATACATTCAAACTTCTGAGAGAGATTAGAGAGTAGTTGATTGATGTCTTTTAGCTTCATCTTTCTTGCAAGATCATGAATCTTACATTAAGTGAATCAAATCCTTCTGAGAGTGAAATTAGAATAAGTTTGGAACTTCCTAAACTCATTGTTTCTTGTTATTGTCATTGTGTCCTGTTTGTTCCTCTCAATCTTGTAAGATATAGCACTGATCGACTAAGGTTTTGCTCTGAAAAAAATAACATTCTAATATTCAACTATGATCTTCTCCATTCCAGGTAACTTTTTTGCCTCAAACTGATCAGGATCTTTCTTGAGCAGCTAACTAAGATAACTTGATATTGTCTAGGGCTTTAGCATCAGCTTCCTCTGCTGCCTTAATATCAGCCAGTCTATTTTGCTCTTTAAGCATCTGAATAGCTTCTTCAGCAGAATGAAAGACTGACCTTCCATGCTTTGTGAAGACAGTCACTTGAGGAACACTTTGAGCAGAGCCACTCTGTTCCATGAAAGGCATAAAGTCCTTTGTTGTGGATTCATCGAAAGAAATTTATTTGCCTTTGTCGATGCTGCTCGGTAAAGGACTTCGAGTCACAGAATGATGCTTTATCTCAGAGCCAAAGAGTTGTCTAGTGAACTCTTCATAAGAAATGTCAGGTGGTCTCATGGAGGTGATGGGATTAGGCTTTGAAATTTCAACCTTAAACTTTTTTTGTTCAGACTCGTCTTTTTTTCTCTTTTTTGACAGAGACCAATGCAAGATAATGCACCCCCTCATATGACGAAGGGTTGACTGCGTTAGGGGAGTCATCAACGAATGGTGAAATTGGTTCCTTGTCTTGTTTATAGGCATTTGACTTCTTCTTCTACCCTTAGCAGGAACGCTGGAAAGAGTTGTTGCTGGTTTAGCAGATGTCATAAGCTCAGTGAGTGTTTCAACCGCCTTCTATGTTTGTATGAGTGTCCTTCACTATGTTAGTTAGGTTCTTGACAAATACTTGTGCCATGAAGAAATCATCAGGAATAGGGATGGACTTGTTAAGTAACGTCTCAAGCATAGAGATAAGTTTGAGAAGCATAGAGTTGGTGGAGTTGACCTTAGCAGCTGATATTTCTCCTCAACATACCTTTTTAGAGTAGACTTCATAGCCCTTCTTTGAATTATGAACCTCATAGTAGTGTTTTGGTACAACACTTTGATCTTAGTATCCTCTTAAAGTTGTTGGAGTGTAGAGAATCCAAAGTAGTAGTAATTGGTTTTCCCACGCTCATAACCTAATTGCACCATAAGAGTATCCATCTCTTCAACTAACACCTTATCAATACAACCAGATCAACTATAGTTTCCTTACCTTTATCGTATATTCTGCCATGCCACTTTTCGAAAACACGATTGTGATTAACCCTCATGTTAGACATAGTAGATCTATAAGCTAAAAATAAATAACAAAGATCTATTAACATAATGTTACCATAACTGCAAAAAACTTAAAGATTTGTACAAACATGTATCTTAAAACAGTTATAAGAAAGGCTTATTATATATTTTCTTAGCTGAGTTGTATAGAACCGAACTATCAACTCGGTCAAAATTTTCTTGTACTTACCAAATGTAAAATCCATGTTGTGACTTTTTTTTATCTCAAAAAAGTTAATAGGGGGGTTTTTAACATGCGAGTAGGGTTTGTTATCAAGCTTCTATTGAAAGTTTGAGGATGAGAAGATAAAGTGTGTGTAAGTGGTTTAGAAAGAAGGGCGGGAGTAAGGATGGGCGGAGGACAATGTCTTAACTGAATACAAAGCCACAAAATGACCAATTTGTCCGGACGTGAAAGGCGTGTGAGGCTTCTAACTAGTCTTGACATGTGTTAGTTAAAATGACCACTGGGAAAGCAAACAGGAGACACCTAAGAGGAATGGTGTATTTATTTTGAGATTGTGACCGAAGGTGTTGTTTTTTTTTTGATCAAAATGTATAATTTTATACTATAGAACATAATCGTACATCTTCCATCACACATTCAAGAGCATAATCTGGAACTCTACCCTCAAGAACGATCTCGATATTACATCCAACAACCCAAGCAGCTATACTGTGAGCAACTTTATTCCCTTGTCTTTTAACAAAAGACCATTGACATGAACTAAAAATGAGTGAAATAGACAATATGCGTGAGAAGATGTTGGCAATTTGTAAAAGAGTAGACCTGATACGCAGTGCGTTAACAAGGCACAACGAGTCGGATTCAAAAACGACATTCGTGTAACTTCTACTCCAAGCATGACTCATGGCCCACAAGATAGCTTTTGCTTCGGCTTCCAATGGGGAGCTTGCAAAACACTCTCCCCGAGCCCCTGATAATAACACTTCCCCATTATGATTCCGAGCAACAAAACCCAATCCCATCTTTTCGGACTCTTTAATCCAAGATGCATCACAGTTTATTTAACCTGGTCAAGTTGTGGTTTAGCCCAGGCGAAAGCTTGCCTTTCTTGTACCGCACCTGCTCTCGACCTTTCTTTTTGGTTCGCCAAATGGTATTCTTCAAGTATGCGCTTAACAACAACATGCACTTCCTGATCCCTTCCGTCATGTTATTTCATCTCGTCCATAAACCCCAAACTATCATTATGTATGTTGATTAGAGAGAGCGTCATGTTGACCCTGAAAGTGCTTATTTCATCTCGTCCATAAACCCCAAAGTATCATTATGTATGGGGAGGGAGGAGAGATTAAAGCAAAAATTAAGATACATCTCTCTTTTGTAGTAAAAAGAGAGAGAGAGAGAGAGAGAGTTCATACTAATGCTAAAGCAAAAATTAAAATAAGATACATCTCTCTTTTGTAGTAAACTTGAGCTTTTGTAGTAACTTGATCAACTTTGCAAACATCAATTTGAGATATGTCAACATTAGTAACATTTACGTAGTGTTTGGTATGTTGTAATCAAAGGGGGAATGAAAAAGATTATTACGATGGAATGAAAAAATGTTGTTTGTTTACATTTATGAAATGTAATGATTCATTACAAGGAATGACACATTACATCAAAATCATTCCTTACGGGCCTCCTATTTTTTTTTCATTCCATCTTGTAATGGAATCAAATTACATAAAACACCACCATTAATTAACATTTTAAATTAACTTCCTATCAATAATGGGTCATTTTAGTCTTTTTATCATGATTTCATTACGTCTTATCATACAAACCAAACATGATTAATAATGATAATAAATCATTACATTCCACTATTTATTCCATTACGTCAGTTATACCATTCATTCAAGATGTGCTTACATGCTCTCTTATATCTTACGAGTCAAAGATTCGAACTAATTGGTGTATAGGCAACACATTAGTAACAACAACACACTTTTATGTTGCTTAGCCACATAGACTTAGGCTTGGAAGTTAGGCCATCTGACCTTGTATCAAAAATTTGCTCAAGGGTTTTAAATAATAATATTGTGTAAAAATCAAGACATCGTGCAACTGCTAGACGTAAAGTTGTGACCTTGAAAACCAGAGCGCGATACTATTTCATCTTTTAGCCCTAATGTAGTATCTCTACTGACACTAACTCTGAATTATGAAAATATGGAAAACTGAAGTCAGTATGATCCAATTTCAACCTTGTACTTCCACAATAACTCGATAAAGACAAAACAAAGAGGGGAGACAAAGGGAAAAACACATTAATCATCACAAAAGCCCGCCATATCAGTATCATTGTGGCGCAGCATACTTGTTATGTTTAACAACAAGGTATCTGGCTCGTCACACATAAAAAAGTGCACCAACTACAAGGGTTTATGTTCTTATACAACATATGGTTTATGAGGTAATATGAAATGGCAATACCAAGGAAATATTCGATATAATAAAAAATTATGAAATCAAGGGGGCAACAACAATACAGGTTATGGGTGTGGTATGTTAGTGCACCCGTAGTTTGAGCAATTAAGCGGTTGCTGCTACCTTTTAGAAGCTCGAGTGCTGAGTTTATGGTGTGGAAGAGGCATGCTTGAAGAGTTCAGGGACCATACACATTTAGCTTAATATGCTATAGTTTGTATGCATAATCTAATATTGCCACTAATTAAGAATATCGTAATATAACAAGATTGCAATATATCATTGTGTCAAAGTATATAAATCAATGTTTTACCTATTCAGAATCATTAGGGAGTGATATTGCCTTGTCTTTTAAATGACAATAGAGAAAGCTGTGAACAGAGAAACTCCAAGCCCCTCGGAGAACCTGTTTTAGCCATCGACCCTGCCTTGTTTCCTTCCAATCGAATATCAGGATCACGCCAAATTTTGATTACATGGAGACTTTCTTCTTCTGTTGATCTCTGGACAACAATTTTAGAAGCAAAACCTTTATCTCTCATTTGAAGACATATTTGCAACGGATCATTAGCTGCAAGAAATAACAGATATAACCATCCCTTTTCCGATAGGAGGTTGTCCGCAATAGGTAAAATCTTATCAATAACACTCCTCCCATTTTCACCACCAGCCCAAGAAGAAGTAATCCTGACACTACCTACTTCTTCCTTACGTGTCGGCACATATGGCGGGTTTACCACCATCACATCCACCAATCCTGATAATCTCCTCTTGATCCCTGCTACAATGTTAGTGTTTAATAGCTCTCTATGCAGTTATCTCGGTCTGATTTCAAATATCGTTCAAGGACCGAGATTTGAAATATCGGTTATCGCGGTGAGATATCGGTTTTTAAATTATCTAGAATATTAAATATATATATATTAAAATCATAAAAGATTAAACATAAAACATAGCATAAAAATGTAAAACGTAATTGTTTTAAGTAGGTTTTAAAAAAAAGTGGGCTGCCAAAACACTATGTGGGCTGCCAGAAAAAAGAAAAAATAAAAGTAAAAAAAAGTCAAAAACGAGATTTTCTTTATCAAAACGAGATCCGATATTAAAATCTCGGCAAAATCTCGTCCAATATCGCCGAGAATATCGGTTCCGATATTTACCACCGAGATTTGGAGCCGAGATTTTTTCTAGCTCCGAGATCCGAGATATCGCCGAGATTAACTGCATAAATAGCTCTGCATGAACTCCATGAGCTTTTAGGGTCTCGTGAGTCACTTTTAGGGTCCGCTGCAAAATAATGAGCACTTTTCACCTCTTGTAGTAAAAGAGCAAGACTAGTAATGACATAACCACTACCACTGCCAATTTCCATACAAATTGATGGGTGGTGTTCTAATAACTTTGTCTTGTCCGCCAACAGTGATGCATCAACCAAAGCAAACGAATCATCACATGGTTCATAAACTTGAGGATGTGAACTAACAAGTCGGATTTGTGCAATTTTTGGGGGCATGTTTTGTGGAAAAAAATGAAACAGATGAAATCAAGGGCGGATCTATGTTTCGATTTTCAGTAGTATAAAAAAATTTGTTGTTCTTCCATGAAATAAGTAAGTGTTAATAGGACATTATATAACACAACAAGCGAGTTTTAGATTGCTTCTCAAATCTGCTTAGTCCTTTTAATTAATCACCTGTAATAAACTGCAATGCCTAGACAGTATTTGGGTATGCTTCTGCTTTGGATAACCGAGTGTATAGTGATTATTTTTATAAAGAAATTAATAATGAGAAGCATATGAGCCTCAAATACAAATTTAACTACTGTATATCAATAATTCAGAAAAGTTTTATTATAAGATTGCGTAAAACATATTAGCATATAATGTTGTGTTATATGAAACTAAGAAATGGAATTGATATATGTAAATAATAAACACACCTTTGATGTCAGTCTTATTGATGACGTTCACCGGAAGACAAACCAAATGAAAAGAGAGATGAAATCGAGGGGCGGCAGAGTTACCTTTTCTATTCCTTTAAGCTGTGTTTTCGAGTACGATGTAAATAAAAGAAAATGATAAAACTTGTGTTTTCATGTAGTAGTTAAGGAGGGAAAAAAATGAAAAATCAATCTAATTTGGTTGATTTTTTTTAAATTGAGTTGAAAATATTTAGTTTTAATAATTTACTTTTGAAAACGTAATATAATTTGGTTATCTTTGAAGTAAAGTGTTTTTATTAAGTTGTGCTGAAATTATTTAGTTCTTAATAATTTACTTTTGAAAACGCAATATAATTTGGTTGATTTTTAAAATAATGTGTTTTTTTATTTAAATTTCCTAATACTTTACTTTTCTTTAGTAAAAAAACTCAGAATATAGTGTTAGTTTAACTTTGAGAAACATATTATTCAGGTTACAAGACCTTCTAAATATATACATGTATTACTTAAGTCATTAATAGGTTAATGGCTACTAACATTTTCATTTCTACTTTGAACATTTTAAGCATATATATTGGTACTTTTTAGATTCGTGGTCATGCAACAACAACTTTACCAACAAAAATGGAAAGCCTCGTTATATTTCTGGTTGAGAAATACCGGGCAACACATCATATGTTGTTGGACCAATTGACTATTCAATTGTTTCTGTCTAAATTTAAACAGAAATTATGCTAAGTAATGAAGACTCGCAAAATGGCGGAACAAAAAAGTATTTCGAATTAAAGTCTACCTAGTACGAGTTGGTGAAAGATGTGAACAGCTAGCAGAATTGTTCACAAAAGTATGGGCGGGATGTTTCCAATAATGGACGTGCATTAAATTTAGACGTACTTCACCACTGGATACTTGACACGTCTCACCTACCCCCACTAAAAGATCAACCTCGTATCACTATAAATATCGAATGTTTGTTGTAGTAAATGTTATCACTTTTATTGTTGTCGTTATTATATTGCATTTACTACTTTGTCAAAGTTACAAAGATAGTCAGCTGATCCTATCAGCGGATCTATATACGGTTCGCTTGTAAACTTGATAATCTATCAAGTTTACTTGTTCAAAGAGTAATCTTACATTGTCATTCAACAAGTGTGATCCATAACACTTTGTAATACTTTGATTCATATCAATAAAGCGTTACACGATTGAAAAGTTTATACTTTGTGTTGCATGTTTATTAAGTGATGTTTTTTATTTTCATATCGACGTGTTAATTGGGACTTTTAATTATAATAATTTTTAATTTTATATAATGCTTATTGAATGATTTTTGGATAATAAAAGAAAAAATAAATGTTCATTAAACACATATTAGAAAAACCGATTACTCCAATATTTTTATTAAGAACTAAATAATTTCAGCTCAACTTAAAAAAAACACTTTACTTCAAAAATAACCAAATTACATTACGTTTTCATAAGTAAATTATTAAAACTAAATATTTTCCACTCAATTTAATTAAAAATCAACCAAATTAGATTGATTTTTCATTTTTTTTTCCTCCTTAACTACTACTTGAAAACACACGTTCTTATCATTTTCTTTCATTTACATCATACTCGAAAATACAGCTTAAAGGAATAGAAAAGGTAACTCTGCCGCCCCTCGATTTCAACTCTCTTTTCATTTGGTTGTTTATTTTCTTCGGGCAAAGTTTTGTCTTCCGGCGAACGTCATCAATAAGACTGACATCAAAGGTGTGTTCATTATTCACATGTATCAATTCAATTTCTTAGTTTCATATAACACAACATTATATGCTAGTATGTTTTACGCAATCTTATAATAAAACTTTTCTAAATTTTTGATATACAGTAGTTAAATTTATATTTGAGGCTCATATGTTTCTCATTATTAATTTCTTTATAAAAATAATCACTATACACTCGGTTATCCAAAGCAGAAGCATACCCAAATACTGTCTAGGCATTGCAGTTTATTACAGCTGATTAATTAAAAGGACTAAGCAGATTTGAGAAGCAATCTAAAACTCGCTTGTGTTATATAATGTCCTATTAACACTTACTTAATTCATGAGTATGTATTGTATATGGATTGAAAGGATCATCGTCTATTATCATGGTCAACTGTTTGTCGCATTACTTTTGGAGATCTTTCTTATGTTGAATTGCTGATTAGTTGTAAAATGTATACCTTTAAGACATTTAGTAAACCTAATTTACAAGAATGAAGTCTTGTTTGGTATGCCATTAAGCTCAAGTCTGTGACGTTCTGATTTCATAATTACATATTATGCAGGAGGTTATCTTGTTAGTTCGGTAATAGTTACGACTTAGCAAAGTCAATAGAAAATTTTGAAATCCAGTCAGATATGAGGAAGGTTTTTCAGGCGTTATTAATATAGAAAAGTAAACTAACTTTCTAATTTCTGGTAACCATCTTTCTTTTTCCCCTAAATTGCTTTAAATTATAAATCTTTTGATAATAACGATCAACAACATTCATTTATGGTAATATGGCAGATAACATGTAGGTACCTTTGACCATTTTCGCTTTATAACACGACACTAACGTGGATAAGGAAACTGGTTGCCTCCTATCAAGAATGGCGATTAGTATCTTAAGTAGCCTTTTATATCGAAATTGATTTTCTTACAATATGTATCTGACATAAGCCCTTTATAGCTTTTTATGCAAGTAACCTGTTATTTAATAGAATGCTGTTTTTTCCTAATTTAATGCATCTATGATCTATAAAAAAATTGAAGTCCACAGAAATTATTTCCGAATAAAACCATTTTGATGAGTACTTCTATACAACACTAACCCAAACCAGTTTTGACAAACCTGTCTAGCTCACCCGTGTTAGAACTCGTACTTGAAACCCTTAACGTTTTGTGTACATTTCAGTAAAACTGGAACAAACATGGTTAAGTAGAAACATACAAATATAAAGATCAAAGAAAGCAACGAAAATAAAAAGTTTAATCATGTGTAATCCAAATTGTCACAAATTTTGAATTTGTACAAAATATGAAAAGATAGACACTTGTAATGTTGACTTTATAAAATGCTTTTTTGGATCAAAACATATGCCCGCAATAGTCAAAACAAATAGTTTTTATTGGGTCAAACCGGGTCAAACCGACCCACAGATAATCACAACCGGAATAATAGGACCCGCAGGAGAAGCATAAACCGCCACTTTTGGCAGTTACAAACTGAAGAGACATATCGGTTCCATGAACCGACACATCTATTGACTCGCACCTCTTCATTTATTATATATAGACAGGATTATTGTACAAACAATGATGATGACTTTTTAGATTGATAAATCAATAAAACTTATAGATTTGGTATATCTGATTTTTGCACTATCAAGAATTTACGATCCAACATTTGGCATCAGAGCTTTTGGGTTGATCAGGCCAAAATCATCATATACCATTTTTTTTTGTTCATCCCGAATCAAGAACAAAACGCAGGAGGCGTATCTATCACAGGGTAAAACCGGCGACACCACCAAAGTGATATAATCACTGGCAACGAAGGGTTTCATCCTCAAGAAAGATTATTTGGATTTTGAAGTCCCAAAAATCTTTTTTTTCTGATTCGAAACAAGAAGAAAAACCACAAACTCTTGATTGAGGCAAAGTCATCAAACAGGGATACATCAAAATTAAATCAACAAAAAGGAACGAACACACCTCTTTGTAGATCCATTCCATAAATCCCAATTAGAATCGAATACCGATTCTGCCATCAAGAGAAAACCCCATATTAGGTGGAGTTTTATCAGATCCCTAATTAAAAACGAAACCATAATTGTGATTTCGTAAATCAGGGAAAGAAATCGTGGTTGAAGAACACAAGGAGGAGAGGCGAAGATAAACCGCCATCATCACCGGAGGATTAACACCACCGGAGACGAAAACAGGAACCGCAGCCGCCAAGTTCGAACACACGAAAGAGTCGAACAAATAAAGGAGAAAGAGGCGCAA
>BQNB010143761.1:0-16949 GCA_026074375.1 Tanacetum coccineum | reverse complement strand
AGAGGATTGGGCTAGTTTTAATGAAAATGGAATTTGGGCTTATTTGAATACATAATATGCATATTGGGCTGACCCGGCCTATTAACTCGGGTACGGGTTGGCCCAATAAGATATTTATATCACTGGCTTCGGTTTTTCGCACTCTTTCCAATTCCGTGCTCGACTTTGTCTGGTTTGGCTTTGTTTTTGTCCTTTAGTGAATATCCGATACCTGCACAATACACAACACAAAAACAAGCATATATATGGCATTTTATGTGCGTTTTTGGTCGTTTAGGGTCGTTTTATTAAGTAAAAGGTATGTGTAATTAAGCACATACCAAAATCCCCCATACTAAACTATTGCGTGTCCCCACGCAATGATATAAATATCCGCTTAGAAAACCAAAAATTTCAATGCCCTTAAACTAATAACCTCACAAAGTAGATAAGTGTTCGTTAAAGGGAATTAAGAAATCCTTAGTTTTGAAAACGCCCCGTTTTTACCATTTTTATAAATCTACACTTATTACCACACATATTTTTGTATTTTTCCTTTTTCTTGAATGTTTGGCTTTCGTTATTTTTATAACTTTAGGGTCATAGAACAAGAAGCGCCTATAGAATAATCTATAGATGTCCAAAGGATAAATTCATCGTCCCCGATTTTTCACTTGTCCCAAACCAAGCTTAAAACGAAATCACCGTTAAATACAAGTTAAGATGCTAACACTACTCACATTTGCAATTTGTGTAAGCCTAAACTAACTTTTCACTCCCGATGGATAATTATCAATTATTGTGTATGTGCTCAATTCAAATTCCGACCATCCAATCGACATTTTAATACGTTCCACCCGAGAATAATGAGTTTGAAGGCGAGATCAATCCTCATGTACGACGTTTCGTCTCGTACAGATCCCAACCTTGCGGCTAAGTGACCAGGCTTTTGACACCCAACACAGACTTAGTATCGAGGATCAACCGGTACCTTTCGGGGATCGGTTTTAAAAAACTATTAGGCTTACTCCGTATATATTACTTATTAGAAAAACCACAACTTAAAATGAAATAGTCTTAGTTCAAAAGCATATTTAAATTTAAGAAAAAGAAATTTTCCCTATATTTATTAAATCACATTTATTGCACTCAACATTATAATAACCATGATGCAATTGAAATCCTCGACCTTTTTGAAGGCTGCAACATCGGTTGTGAGCCGGCAAGATGCAGCAAACTTTTATCAGTCTCAGATTATTATTCTTACTATGGGCCTTCTTTTGAAGACTGCCACATCGGTTGTGAGCCGGCAAGAGACAGTAAACTTTTATTAGCCCACAATTTATATTATTACCTTATTCATCATCATTTTTTTATACCACGATATATAGAGAAGACTTTTTTTGGAAATTTTAAGTATAAATTTGAACTAAGACAAAAATGTTATTGATTACATTTCAAAAATTGTTGATTTAAGTTTAATTTTCAAATAACACGCATTATTAGTCCGGTTAGGAGCTTATGGGAGAAAAAGCCACAACTACACACATGACCTTTAAGATTTCCCCATAATCCGTGTTTAGCATCCAACTCTACTTAACTCTATCATTTTTTTTCGATCTTTGCAAAAATAGATTCCGCGAATGCTAAAGGTCTAAACTTTAAGGAACAACCTAGAGCTCAACCAAACACGCTCGAACTCGAAGTCAAAATTTATCTTAATTATACCCAGCAAAAAGGAAATTAAAAATTGTGACAAAACACTTATTTATTTTTTGAAAATTTTGAATTTTTTCTTTTTTTTGATATGTGGTGATAAAAACGGATTACGCTAAAACAACGGCTGCATAAGTCCCCCCCCCCCCACCCCACCCCCCCACCCCCCCACCCCCCCCCCCCCCCCCCGCCGCAAAATCAATCGATCGGATCCCCCCATATAGAAACTGAACATTGTCCATAATGTTTAAGAAGGGTCCTCTACATAAATCTAAAGCCGATTTATTAAGTATTCACAAAGAGAAACGTTAGTCGACTAGATAGGATATTGGATTCCCATGTTGAAGCTGAGATGTGGAAGCTCGATTGCGAAGACAAAACCATGAGCACTAAGGCCTTCAAAAATCCGGGCAAATCCTGGACAACAACAAAACATAAAAACAAAAGGAGAGGATGTTGGAGTGGTTTGGTTGTGATTTTTCCCTGGAAGATGGAAAGAAGGCGAGCCCTCCACAACACCAGCTTATTCATTACTACTATATAATTATATAAGGATAAGCATGGGTTGCCACCCAAGAAGCGCTTATTTTTGTTACCCGAGTCTTGAGCCTGACTCGATTCCGCATACTTGAGCTGGTCAAGGAGGATAGAAATGGAGAAACGGAACATCCAAGATAGGAATGTTCTCTCCATGAATCAACATCGGGCTTTTATGATGAAAAAGCTTGGAAGCTTTAAAGCCCCGATGTGATGAAGAAGGAGGAGATTTCTCCTTTGAAGCAAGAACACCGTGATTGAAAACTTTGTCTTCATTTTCAGATGAAAATGGAAGTAAAGTATCAATCACGGGGGAAAGAGTAGCAAGAAATCTCGTGGATTCGACTTCAATGCATATCCCCGGATCGTAAATCTTGTTTCTATCTCCGGAAGGAGAAGAAACATCAAGATCGGATCCGAGATCATTATGAGAAGGAATGAAGTCGAAATCCATATGAAGGGTGGGATGGGTGGGCAAAATATTAGGCACATCAACGGAGATGTCTTCCACCACATCAATGGTTGAGTCTCCCGAATCAGGATAATCAACATTAAATGATTCGAACTCGGGAAGGGAAGTAGAATTATCGTCACCTTCCGAGTCGTAATCATCACTCTCAATACCCGGTGGTATTGAGTCATCCGAACCAGGAAATATATCAATCTCTTCCCTAAGAGAGTCACTATCCTCAACGGGGATAGAAAATGTGGGAAGAGACTCGATGATCTTATTTGGATTAACATGAAAATCTTCTGGCGGACGGGGAAATGAATTATCGTATAGCAACCTCTCTAAAAGACTAATATATTCCTTGTGCTCTCTATTAACAATTCTTAGAGGAATTGTTATGAGTTCACCGGCGAACTCATCGAAGAGAGAATCAATCTTGTGAGAGGAAGCCATCAAAGTATCACGATTGAGTATTGATTCAAGAAGATAAGACCTGGTATCAAAACGATCATTTTTCGGAGTAGAATCAGGGTCTTCATTATGAATCGAATTAAACTCACTAGAAATTATTTCCTCGTCAAGATCAAAAAGAGGGTTCGAATAAGTTTTAAAACTCATTTCGTGAATAACCTACTCATGACTTGACTCGTCATCACTAGAGGTAGAATCGTCGAAGAGAGGATTGAAAAACGTTGAAAAATTTGTCGTTTGAGAATCATCACACTCGGGCACATCACACTCACATTCATCCTCGGACTCACTTAGGTTTTGGACAAGGTCCTCAACACTACTCTTTATTAATTCATCCGATTCCGGTTCCGAAATAGTGTCGAGATGCTTATCCTCCATTATAAGAGAGTCTAATTTTGGTAAATCGGGTGTGATTGCGGAGGAAAATTTCTTGAGATATTCTTGTGTAGTAAAAGAATACTCGTCGTTGTCATCATCATAGCTTGGGAGTATAAGTATCAAGATTAACCACTTGTTCCTATTCGCCGTTGTTTTGTAACCAGTTTGGTAACATCTCACGAAGCTACTCATAGAATCAGTCAACCACTGTGTTTGCTTTTAGATGATCATTCATTGAATCAATATGAATCAATGAGAAATTTGTGATGGTTGAAATTGGTCAAAACCAAATATTAAATTATAGCAAAATTTTTGGCTCATAAAATTTTCATTCATTATTGAACATTGGAAAGTCTCATTGGGCCCCCGTATGTTCACAAAAAGGTCGGAGAAGATCACTTGTTGACATTGAAATGGCTCATGCGGTAAGAGGGGAAGAATTAATGAGATAGTTGGGGAGTGGACAGGTTGTGTGTTCCCCCACATGGTACATAACAAATATATTGTTGTTGAAAACAGTTGAATTTATGGGAAATTAAAGTCTTGATTGTAACACACGGTTTTCCAGTCATAGATAAACAGAACTTGAGTGGACCATCGTTCGTTCCCACAAAAACTCCAATGAAAACGTCGGGGGTTGTGAAGGTTGGTTGAAAACGTTAGGTAGAATCGGTCGAAAAATTAGGATGGAATCATAATGAAGAACTTCATCTCCATAATGAGCATGCGGATGAAAACACCTGTCCAAAGTTTGTGGGAACACTCAAACGTTTTGATTATGGTAATGGTTCCAGAATAGAGAGAGTTCGGAAAATTTCGTGGAACAATTATAGCCATAATAAGCATCGGTCCCACAAGACTTACAAGTACATCGTTGACAAAAGATACCGTCTAACGAATCACCACACTCGTAACAACAACAATGGTCGATTAGAGGAAGACTTTGTGAAACATTTTCGGAAATATTTAGAGAATCATTTAAAAAATTCAGATTCGGGTTATCTCCATATCTTGAAGCACAAATCAAACAAAGTCCTTTGCTAAGACCACTTCCACACCTCATGCAAGTACATCGTTGACAAAATTTACCATCTTCTAACACATCTTTACAATGAAAGCAATGACGTTTTGACTAAATCGTGTGGTGGGGGAAAAAAAAGGGGGGAAATTGTGTGGTGAGTCGGGAGCTTTATTAGAATCATGAACAAATTTGCCAACGGAACTCATATTCGAACAACAACATTCTTTATTATACAAAGATCCACAAGACGAACACTCTATGTAGAAACTCTTTAAACGGAAGAGGGATTCAAACGATAATCGAGTGACGCCATAAGAATTAAACAATATAGAGGGTTAAGAAAAGAATTAAATGGACAAGAAGAAAAAGAAGATTATTTTTGGGTTTTTAGGGTTTTTTTAAACAATTCATTTTATTAAAGGACAAAATAAGACCGAATAACTTAAATCAATAATCAACAAGCTTCACGCTAGCTCTTTAAAAAAAAAAACGCACAAAGGAGCGGAGGAGAGGGAAAGCGCGAAGACTTTTTAAAATTAAAAAAAAAACCTTCTCCTTTTCGGGTCGTAGTTCCACGGATCAACCTCCTTATACCCCCTCCTTATAGTTTGTTACTCTCTTAAAGGTGAGCCCGTTAATACTTCACAAATTATACAAAGGCAAGTTTAATCTTTTGTTTGGGAACTTATTATGATAATGCTCAAGTTGAGAGCATTATATTGATGATTATTTATTAAAGACAATTTTTTTATGTTTTTTATTTTTTCTTGTTTTTTATATACTATGTATAAAAAGTAAAATGAAAAATAATTTTTGTATTTTATATATTTTTATAAAGAAAATAACTTCACAAGGAAGGATCTTCAAAGCACTAATTGTCAAACGTCGGAACGACAATCGCTTACACTCCTCCCGGCAACGGCGCCAAAATTGATTTCAAACTTTAGGTATATATAAATAATAATATACTACTTATATTAACCCAACCAAATCAAGTGACCCTTGAAAAGGTTTAAAGAAAGAAAATTAATGAAATCCGGGTAGTATATGATATTCCCGGGTCGTTCTCCCAACGAGGCGTGCAATGGAAAGTCGAGAGTCGGTTTGATATTTGATGTTTGAATGGAATAAGATTTTGGATGATTTTTTTTTCCTAAGTCTACGGGAAAAACATATTAAGCATTCTAAATTAACAAACAAGCATAAAATCAAGTAATGGGAATCCTAAAACGCGTCTAAATTATCAAATAAATCAAAATTAACCCTAAAAATGCAAATTTAGTTTCTAAACCTCTAAAATGATAAAGGAAAATTTTCTAAAAAGGAATTATATTTTTTTGACTTTTTAATAATTTTTTATGAATTAAAAACCTATTTAATCTATTTAAAATTCTAGAAAATGACAAATTAATACCTAAAAAATTTTAAAAATGAATTTCTCTACTTTAGAAAAAATCTAAAAATATGTAACTAACAAAGAAAACTATTTTTAACTACTTTTTATAATTTAAAACTAATTTCTAAACTTAAATTAAAAAGCTAAAAATGAAATTTACAACTAAAAATGATGAAAATGATTTTAAACTTTGTAAACCTCAAAATATTATTTCAAAAACTAAAAACTATTTTTTTGTATTTTTCTGAATTAATTTACTAATTTTAAATGACTTTCTAAAAATTTCGAAAAAGAAAAATGATAAAAAAATATTAAACAAAGTTGGAAAATTCTAAAAAAAATGCAAGAAAGTCCTAAATGCTATGAAGAACCTAGGAAAAATAAGCTGGATAAGCCAGCTTATCAAATAAGCTACGAAAAAGAGCCCTACTACTACGGCTTATTAATGAAAAAGGGGAATGAAAATGTGCTTAAGTATTAAATTATGCAAAGGATTACCGAAAAAGACCCAAAGGTGAGTGGTAGTGTTGTGTGTGTAAGAGGTTGAGGGTGTTGAGGTCCAAGGTTCGAGCCTTGCTCACCTTGGACTTCCACCTTCCTTTTTTGCTTTTTAATTTTTTTTTTTACACAACTTATAATTAAGCTGTAAACACACAACTTTAATGAAACAACTTTTTTTTAAACGTACAAATAAGCCATAAATAAGCTGATAAAGGTGACAGTTGAGACTTAAGAGCTTTTAAGCTTTACGCTAAACTAAAATTGCTAATAAGCTAAAAGAAGCTCAACCCTAAGCTGAAAAAAGCTAAAAGAAACTTAAAGCTAAGTCTAATAAGCACAATGAATAAGCAAAACAAAAAGAGAAAGCTAGAATAAGCACAGAATGCTAAATTGCTACAAAGGCTAAAAGTCTAAACTGTTTTGGCTTATTGGGCTTAATAAGCTAAGGAAAAAGTAAATAAGCAAAACAGACACTTAATTACACATAATAAGCATTAAGGACAATAAATAAGCAAGTGAAATAAGCTAGTTAACACTGAAAAACAATAAGTCAAAGTGCAATAAAAACAATTCAAAAAGGCTAACAAGCTATTTTTAAGCTAAATTTTAAAAGGCTTAATGGATCCTTATGACTTAGTGACTCATCAAAACTTAAAGCTTATACAATAAGCTTCTAAAATCATCTAAGAGAAATGAGTTTGAAACAAAAATAAGCTACTAAAAAGGCTTTAGAAAAGGTTGTTTACACTCAGTGTTGCTGAGTTTTTTTCTAAGTTTTAAGGCTTAAAACTCTAAACTTGCAGCCCTACTTTACACTAATCAAATAAGCTCAAAAGGGGAAAATAAGCTAAAACAGCTAGTGTACTATACCTAAACTACTTGCAAACCAAAAATCAAAACCTAAAATGGATTCTAACTGGGTTAAATTTAAGATTGAAAAAGGACATTTTGGACTAATTTGGAACTTACATGAAACTAAAATTTTGACAGGAGATTGATAACTATAAATGAAAACAAGAGGTGCAGGCAATCTAAACTATTTTGAGACTAAAATTAAGCATGAAAACAACACTTAAACATACAATAACACTTAGAATCAATTCTAGCATATAAGGGGTGGATTGTAGGTTATGGTTTGGGGGGGTACGTGTGTCTAAGAAAGTTTTTCATCCCACAGATTTACTATTTTGATACTAAGGCCTTGAAAATGATTTGAAAACCTAAAAGCTTTTGAAAATGTATTAAACACCCCCTTTAAAAGAGCTTAACAAAGTTGGCCACTAGTACCCATGACCCATTTAACAACCATTTGACCCATTTTGGTCATAAACCAAACACCCCTTTTAAGTTATAAAAATCATTTTATGCTAAAAACAACTAGAAAACTTGTAGAAACGGAAAACAGATTAATAACTAGATAATTAAAGGACTAATAAGAAATAAGACCAGCGATTAAAGCACTTACAAGAACAAAGAAAGATAAGCAATTTTAAAGCTATCAAAGACAGATTATGAATCACACTTGAATAAATGAGTTAACTACAAGCTAAGCATATTAAGACATAATAAGCATGAATAAGCAAAGATAAGCAGAAAATAAGCATAAATAAGCAAGTGAACAGTAAAATGCTAAAAATGGAAATTAAGAACTTACAAGTGCCTTTGCTTAAACAAGGCTAAACAATGCTCAAAAGAGCTTTTCTACAAAAGCTTCAACTTATCATAAGATAAGCTGGTAAGTCCATAAGCCCTTCCTTTTCTGGCTTATCATCCCACAAGTAAGCTAAGTAATTTTGAGCGATTTTGTTTAAGACAGTGACAAGTGTCTTAAAAAACAGGATTAATAGAACTCATTTAAATGACTAAACACACATTAAGATTCAAAGTATTAAGCAAGAGAACAGAATTGCAAATTATAAAAACTTGAATTTCATTAAAAACTTAAAAGTTACATTGCTTTTAAAAAGTAAAAAACAAGAAAGTAAAGAAGCTGAAAATAATTTTTTACACTACTCCTAAGCTAAATTACACTAGATAATTGTCTTCGTCATGTGCTTCTTCTTTTTATAGCTGAACTTGCTCTTTTAAGGGTTATTGCTTGTTGTGTTTGTTGTGTGAGGAGTTCAAAACATCATCTAAGCCCTTCATTAATCTTGCTCACCAAGCCAATCAATCTGAGCCATCCAATTTTTGTCCTTGCCCTTTGTCGAATGGGAGAGTAGAGGATCTCCAAGGTGGATTTGGAGGTTTGTGATGTGTGGGGTAACTGGGTAAATCACGTGGGTATGGGGTAGAAGACAAAGGAATAGTAAAAAGTGCCACGGGAAATGATTGTTTCTGTTTGGGGAAAGATATACATAACAGCGGGTTATGGTTTTTGGTTTTGAAAATTGCAGCTTTGGCCCCTGAGGATCGTATGTTGTTGTTGCATGGTTAGTCCTTTTGACTGACACGTTAGTCCTTAAGGACTAATTATGCAAAAAGGGGTAAAGGGAGTTGGCTAATGGCTGTTAAGTTTGATTGGGCCTAGGTTTAAACTGTTTAGGCCGGTTTATGTAAAAAGGTTTAGTGAAACTTTTTTTGAAAGTAAGCGTTAATATAAATGCTTAGTGGCTTAATGAGCTGACCCGCCATTAAATGGGTGCGGGTTGGTTCATTAAGATTTCTTCGTTTACCGCTTCGTCTTGACGTGTTACTTTTTTGGGGTTGACTTTGACTTTGGATTTTCACGCTTTTCCATTCCGTGCTTGGTTTTTGTCCGTTTTGCTTTGTTTTTTGTCTTTTTTTTCTGAATACGGTGTTACTTGCCCAATATAAATCACAAAACACACAATACAATGTATTATTTGGTATATTTTTGCATTTTAGGCACGTTTTATAGCAAAAGGTATTGTGTAATTAACACTTACCATGTCCCATCCTTAGCCAGTCGGACCAAGGTCTCACCTGATTACTTGATTAAGTCATCCAATGCGAGAAATATCTAGGTCTTACGCATAGTGAATAATCACCTTGGTTACAAATTCGCCTACTTCTCAACCATGCAAAAAAGTAATTGCAAGTGATCCCAACCAATTGGACGTAAACATGACTTAAATTGACAGGGTATTATTTTTGATAGTACATGATCAAAAAATGTATAGCGAGGAAGCATGGCATCATCCGTCGTCACAACAAGTTAAAAAACAATTGTTAATTAAGTCTAATACCTTGTTTTTTAATGTGTGTCAAGTTGTTCATTTTCATGACTAATATATATAACCTACGTGGAATAAATATTAGTTTGAACAATACATAAAAATTAAATACAATCATAATAACATTTATTTAGTGTTATTTAATAAAAAACAAGTGTTTAGTTTCAAATCATATTTAAACTTTAAACTAAATCAAAGATTTAGTTTTTAAAATTGGTTTGTGTTTTATTTTTAGTTTTATAAAAACATTTGCAAGTTATATACATTCCAAGCATATATAAAAGCAAACAAAACAAACATAACCATAAGTATGCAAAGCCTCAACCGATGAAAAACCTATGCTTGGTCTCGTGAGCTATTACGAGAACCAAGAAGTCAACTAAGGGTTAACCACACAACCACAAAGAGCTCCCACTTGCTCCAAGAACCATCATGAGCAAATGAAGACCCCAAATAACTGAACTAAAACTGTCATAAAATTTTAGCTGACTTCAGGGCCTGAAACTCCTAGAAGGATTCTTCCCTAATCTGAGCTCTAGTTGAAGAAGTTGTAGCCCTATGAGTTTTTGCACTTGCTCCCAAAAATATCACCTCTAACTCTTATAGGAACTTCGGGAAATCCCTTTTTAGTGGATGTTAACTCCAACTGCTCCGAATTGACTTTAGGCCCTTTAACTTATTTGCGCCATCGCGAATCCAAACATCAGTTACAATAAATTGTTTATTAAATACATTTATCCTATCATCTAACTACTGTAAAATTCCCAAACAATGGCTACAACAAAAATTAAAATCATACAAAAAGAAGCCGAAACAATGGCAAAACCCAAAACTGAAATTAAATGCAATATCAAGCGAAAAACAAATCACAAGTGTGCCATAGATTTTCATCGTTTGCATATCACCACCTAATAATACCATAATATCATGTATTAACAAGGTGTTGGCTAAGTCCATGGCCAAACATGCATGTATTTGCCATGGAAACAAAATGATTAACAAGAAATAAATTGTTTAGCCAACGAATCGAAGAAATAAATTAACTAGAATTAAAACCCCGATTGGTACGTGTAACTAATGGCTTAAGGATCACTAAGTACTGTATGAAAGACCTTATAACAACCATATTAATTTAGAAATTAATGCCCATGGGTCTGATTTAAAACCGATTCAAGAATCGTTCCAAAACGCGCGATTTAGGCCCTTTTACACGTACCCAATAACAAAACCAATTAAAGTATGCATAACAAAATGGATATAGGAACAAATAACCAGATCATAAGACCCTTATATGGGTCGCGAAATAATTTCAAAAAATCAAACGCCTTAACAGGCTGTTTTACAAATGATCCTTTTGATTCCATTAAAAATAGGCGTTTTTAGCCATTTTTACGCATACAAGATGATCATATGATGGCTCGTGATACCACTATAGGTGCTGAATTAAATGAATAACATATAAAAAAACATTAAACGCAGCGGAACAAGCACCTATCAACGAATCCATAGAGTCATATGATCAATCAAAGAAAACAAGAAAAGTAATACCTTTGTAGCGTGATCGGTAGAATCAATCGGTGACCTTCACCCTAACACGAAACACCAAGTGACAATGGAGATCACCTCTATGATGTATCCATAGACACTACACTTCCTTGTATACCAATTGATGCTAGTCTTAACCCCGTAACTATGGAATTCACCTTGAATAAACTAGATACAAAGTGATAGAAAACAAGAACACATAAACCCTTAAAAAAGAGTGGTTATGTGCCGGTTTTATAAGGGAGAGGAGGAGAGAAATAGTTGGTAAATTTTTAATCACATTAATTAGAAGATATCCCTTATTTATTTACCAAATATTTGATCTCATCCCCTCTTTGACCTCCATATAGGTCGGCCACTATGAAGGCTCAAATAGGCCTCCCATTTGATTTCCATGTCCAATATAAATAATACTATTACTTAGTTTATCAGAACCCAAATATGATCCGAGTTACTGGGTTATTTAATGCGTCGTAAATATAAGAAACATATAATAAAATGGCACCTAAGTGTATATGTCGTTACCCGTAGGCTCACATGGGCCTAGCCATATAATTAGTTATTTGACATAGCTTACCTCCAACAAGCTATTAAACTAAATAATAAACTATCTAATGGTGCGAACAATATAATAAAAAGATTGTATTCATTTAATCATGTATTACTCCCTAGATTGCTTCTCCTAGTGTTGTTGCTTTGTCACACTTGTGATGATCTATGTAATTATTTCCTAAGTCATGAACAAATTACACGAACCCACCGTCTATTTAATATTCCGTGAGCAAGAAACACAAAGTAAGGTATAGTGAGACTATTACCCGGCCCCCAAGAGTATATTAAATGCATTTGAAATATATTAAAAGTGGATCAACCATATAAGGGGCAAGGTAGTATGAAGACTGTTACCCGATGGTATCCTTTCTACACAATCATGTTTCCCTAGACATATCAACAGCGATACAGACAAAAGCTGGTTTTCTAAAGCCTAACATGCATATTCATCACAAGAAGCAACACTACTAAGATCTACATTCTAGGTTTCATACAATTATAAATGAATACAATAAGGAGTTTTTAGCAACATGTTAAAAGTAAATCAAGAATAATAAGAATCAAACACAAGACATATCTATGATTAAGATAGTCTTACTTGATTAAAACATGTATTGAAGGAGGTACAATAGGGGTTTGAAGCCCTAAAATCGTCCTAATAAGCTGCCAAACAAACTAGGGTTTGTCCCCATTTTTACTCCAAAGTTACACACATAAAGCCCTAATTCAGGTCCTATATTTATAAATATCGATGTGACAGCATCGAGATTAATCGTGGCCTGTCATAAAAGTAGAATCTCAGATCCGATTTGAGTTTGGTCGGGCTGACGCCGTCAAAGATGTTGTGACGCGTCCCTAAGATTGAGAGTAAAGTGGTGAACGTGGGTCGTGTATAAATGTGACGTCGTCTCTAGCTGTTGAACTTTAAAGTCTGGAAGAGCCTTGGTGTTGGTCGTAATCTTGTCTGCTTCTCACCAAATGAGCCCCAAGTCCCACGTGTATTGTCCCCCAAATGCCTTCCAGAATGCTAATACTATAAAGGAACGATTAAGTACCTATTTTGGGCATAAATGCACGATTTAGGGGTTAAATGACCCTGAAAAAGTGTATAAAATGACACCTTACCAATAGCTTACATAACTCAAACTTTTTCGCGACTTTACTTTATTCCCTTTTGATGATATTGAAATTCAGGGTAGTTTATCAATTCCACTGATTATTTTACCATTCGACTCCGAGTTTGAACACTCTTCTTGTGCTTTTGAATCGCATATGTTGTTTCGTAATCCATCATTTTGAAGTCTTCCAGTTGATGGGAGTGCGACTTCAACTTGTCACCTCGGATCGTGCCGTCTTTTGGCACTTACCTTTGGAACGCGATGACTACTCTCATTATTCTCGCAGGTACTTCTTATGATTTTGAAGAATCATGCCGCCAAGGAGACTCCTTCTTCTCAACGTAACATTGTTTTGATCTCATGTTTTGTTGCGACAATGCTTAGGTAGGCTAATTTATAATTATCTTATTAAAATGAATTGGGACGCCTCTTCATTTGAATAAGGAAAATTTAAATCACTGAACTATAAATTTCTAAGTCTTATTTACATGGATTGGGACGCCTTTGGATGTAAATAACGATTTATAAATGAGTGGGCTTAAGTGTATGGCATTCGTACGAACAAATTTTTTTTAATTTGTAATCCGTTTGTACAAATAATTCATTTTCTTTGTTCATCTAATCATTATCGTTATTACCTTCATACGAATGAGTCTTTAGACTTCTTTCGGTTCGTAATTTGTTCATTCGATTATTTCCAGATGTGTATCCGACATGGCGTGCGCCTCTTTTAACAAGTAATACGTCCGTGCAAATCATTCATTGTCCTTAATCTTCAAATCGCTATCATTATCATTTTTATACAAATGGTTATTTGAACTTCTTTTGACTCGTAATATATTATATGGATTTTCCAAATGTGATTCGACCGTCGCAAACCAACGGCGTATAAGGCAAATTGAGCACCGGGACGGCGCTCCCTTAAGGTGGAAAGGCTGTAACATCTCATATTTTACGGTCAATATATTAACCGAGCCTTAATTCTATTTTCTAATTTTTTTATGGAATTTATTTTTATTATTTTTAGTCGATTTAGTAAAAATCGTCGTGTTAGCTATCTACGAGCCGTGCTTTGGAATTTATCCATTTAAGCGTTTAAGAAATTAAAATTTTCATATTTTAACTTCGGAAGCTTAATTATTTTTATTCTAGTATTTTTTGACTTTTTCCGCGTTTTTGTCGAAACCGTGTCAAAATCGTATTTTTTACACTTTATAACATTTTAATTAAATGTTTTAACACAAAATAATGTGGTGCAAATTTGTAAAAAAGGGAAACATAGGCCCAAGCCACATAGTGACCGGTTACCCAAGCCCAAACAAACACCCTTATTATTTTTTTATGTTTATATAAACTATGAGGTACTAAATATTGATTCCATATATAAAGTATTTTATTCCTTTTAAAACACAGTATCACAAATCTAGTTTGTCTCCTCCCTCCTCTTGTGAACGACGAGCACCAACAATAACATCACCACCATTGCCAAAAAAATTATTAATCACTTCCAATCACTCCAATATCATTCCTACATTGTTTCTATACTAATCTCCATCATTCTTTTCAAAGGAAATCAACATGCAAGGACTTTTTAATAATCTTGATTTTAGCTAATTTCATCTATTTTGGGTATAATCAAAGCATCAAAAGGTTGAATACCAGTGTTACTGCAAGGTTTTGATTAATAAAAAGTTAGGGTTTGATCAAAAAGGGGTGTGTTTAGTTTCGGCAAATCAAAGGAAGTTTTGATTTTTGGTTTTTGCTCATGGATCGATTTAGGCCGAACCCTAAGGGGGCGTTTGGTTCGTTGTTTTCTTCAATTGTTGCTACGTAAGCCCCAATCTCTGGTTTAACTGTTATTTTTTTAATTTATGGGTTTATTTAATTTGTTTAATTTCTGGAAAATATGATGCATGCATGTTATTGGGTGATTATGAAAGTGATATGGCGATAGGTAGTAGCTTAGGATGGTTATAAATTAGGTTAGATTGGATTTTGGAAGCGAATTGGGATTAGTAAAATAGGACAACAGGTTGTTGGAGTGTTGTCGAAATATTTTTGGCTTAAGGTTTGTGATTTTATGACTTTGTTAGGTAGAGCAACATACAATGTGTATGTGGTGCTTTGGATGGAGCCGTAAGTCCTCAGGATGACCAAGTTACGACCGAATGAGTGAAACTAGTCCAAATGGGTAATTTGCAGATAGTTTGTGTGTTAATGGAATATTTTTGGCTTCAAGCCTACTGTATCTTTACGTAAATGGATAGGCTATAATCTCAGGTCCATATTATGAATTGGTCGGAGTCGTATCTCCTCCGGATGAGTTAGTTACACCCAAATTAGTGAAACTAGTCAAAATGGGTCATTAAATCTAGTTATGCAGATAGTTTATGATATAATGAAATAATTTTGGCTTAAATCCTACTGGTTATTTACATTAATGAATAGGTTAATATCTCAGGTCCTAGTGGTGAGTTGGATGGAACACCAACTCTTCCGGATGGTCGAGAAACGACCAAAACCGTGGGAACGAACTTAGAGTGCCCCATAATTTATAATACAAATAGTTAAGTTTGTAACGAATTTTAATTGACTTAGAGGCTACTGGATTTTTACATGGGTGAAGAGTAAAACATATTAGGACCATGTGGTTCTTTGGATAGAACCATAACCATTCCGGATGAATAAGTTACGACAAAAACGGCTAGAATAACTAGAAATTGTGCCTAGATTTTCAAATGAATATATCTTAAAAATTTTGAACCTAGGTACTGTTTTTCTAAAACTAAAAGCTGTTGATAATTGATAGAATTAAACTTGACCTTTTGAATGGGGTTCTAACTAGTTACGGATTGTGAGATATGTATAAAATGGTGAGGCGGGAAATTGTTTCCAAAACTCAGATTTTGTACTTAGGGGTAAATTGGTCATTTCACTTAGGTTTTGGATACATTGGAGTATTTGGTTGATAACATCAGTAAACTAAGTTTAGTAAGCTTGGTTGAGGCAAAAACCGTTCGTTTATACATATTACATACTTTGAGATATAGGTCCACTAAGTCGGCATAAGTGCAGAATTGTATATAGTGTCAAATTGCTTTAAACGGTTTAACGAGTATAACGGATTTTATAAGATTGGCAAATAAGTGGTATAAGTGGGTTTATACTTGAAGGTAGATTAGTTTAGGTCCTAAAGGGATGTTTGGATAAATCTCACATGGTTAAATGGGTAGGAAATGCCATACCATGTCACGATGATTCTCTTGTATCATTTGTGTATTGCCATTGTGTGAGTTGTGGTTTACCGTACTAAGTCACCATTCTTTCTAGGTGATAATTAGGCGTACTTGACGTTCTGACGCTCTTGGTTGACTGCTGGGTTTATCGATCTAAATTCAGTACTTACTACTTCATTGCTTCTCGGTGAGTTCATAGCCCCACCTTTTCTCTTTTAATGGGTTTTTCAAAAACTATTTTCGGGGTGAGAATACATGCTCGTTTTACTAAGTAAACTTATTGATTTCTGCTACTTAAGGGTTACGTAACTATCTTTATTAAAGCTTTTACTTGCTTACTACATGACTTCTAAAACATGTGTAATACATGGCTGTTTTCTTATGAATTGCGATAAGTGTAAAATACACATATATGTTTATACCTAAAATAACCCAATTAACCCCAAAACAAACCAAAAATGGCAAAAATATGCTTGTATTTGTGTTTTGTGTGTGCAGGTATGGATAAGTCAAAAATCACAAGAAAACAGTCAAAAGCAAGCAAACACGGACACGAGAATCAGAAGAGTACAAAGCTGAAGCCCCAAAGTCCAAAGCCTTAGCCAATTTTCATCTACAAGGGCCAATCTTGCTATTTTCGAAAATTCTTTATAACTTAAAAAGAGGGAATAAAAGAGAGGGGCCAAATGTGTTAACTTCCCAAACTACAACAGTTTTAACTGTCCAAAGTAGGCGGGAAACCCTTTTTACTATTCATCGTCTCCCCCGTTTTCACCCCATGGTAAAACAAGGGGCAAATCAAAATTAGAGGGTGCGTTGGTCAATTCAAGGAAGCGCAAGCACAAATGAAG
>BQNB010143760.1:5514-16949 GCA_026074375.1 Tanacetum coccineum | reverse complement strand
GGGGGGGGGGTTCAGCCTGAGAGACTGGCATAGGTTTTGTGGTGACTTAGATCTACTTAAGACACAATAACATACGCAAGCAGATAAACGAAAGATAGAAGAGCGGTCTAGCCAAATATAAAAAAACTGTATTAACCATAATTAATCCAATAAGAACGTTGGTTTGTTTATTTGGTGCAATGAATACTTATCTCGAGGCGGCATATCATTCTTAAGACTTAGGCGTTACTTCTTCCTAAGTCCAAGACATGTAGAATTCTGTAACATTTAAACGCATCCGCATAAAGCATCCTTATAATCTATCTTAATGGTTAAAGCAATGGCGATCTTGTTAATCCCTATCTCATTGAGACTTTACCCACTTACTGCTTAATGGAAATTCATATACTAGTAGTCCACTGGCCAAGTCTTTACCAATTGATTAAGAACGTACTCGTTGATCCCAAGGGTCACCTGCCAATCCAACTAAGCTCACTAAATTAAAGGCGAAGATATGTCATTATTTGTGATCCTATTGGTCTAGATATATAAATCATTATATGGATAGCCATCCTGACATCTAACTAACTTGGTCCATATCACTAGATCTAGTAGTATGATAGGTCACATACAAATGCACGTAAACAAGTATAAATTGTTAAACATAAACAAGCAATCAATGATAAAATAAGCATTCGATATAAACAAACCCAACATTCAAATCTTCATAATAATGGCTAATACCCAAGGGTATTAGCCCTTAAACGTCATAATCAATACAAGAGTTATAATCCAACCAAGGTAAACTAACAGAGTTAAACGAATGATACCAAAAATCAAACGATTACTCGAGTATAGGAGATTACAAAGTTTTTCCTATGGAATGAGTAGCTTTGCTTGATCTCTTCTGCTCTTCTTTTTTTTCTGAAAATCAACTTTTGTAGTTAAGGTATTGAAAATATGATCAAGCACACCAAAAACCTATTTTTAGGTTTTCTATTTATAAGGTCTGGAATTTGGTCGATACGACGTATCGAATGGCTTGGATACGGCGTATCGGGGGTTTCTTGGAGTAGGGACCACGTTCGATATCTTCCAGAGTAGTTTATTACTTTAAATTGAATATGACGTTTAGACTCCTTTTGGATACGGCGTATTGATCATGAATCCTTTATGGTATTTTGTGAAGTGCAGGCACATATATGTCGTATCTTCCTTGATGGATACGGCGTATAGGATGTCAAAATAGTAATCTTCAAATGTCTTCGTTTAAGCTCCAGAATGCGTGCCTTTTTGCTAATCTTCACTAAGTACTCAATAATTACTAGAATTCTCAAATACAAATGATTAAGTAACAATTCTTTGCAATAATTACACAAACTGGGTTATTTACATGGGATAAATGATGCTATAAAAGTAACGTTATTTGATGTTATCAAATATCCCCCCACTTGAATCCTACTTGTCCTCACGTAGCCTTTAGATGTTTATGAAAATGTATCCCTAAGAATTTTTTCGGTTTAAGCATTTATTCAATCAATTACAAGTACACAACCAAACACCTCACGAAATAGGAAGATGAAAACACTCAAATTACTCAACTAATCTATGTGGTAACATGTAATTAATTCACTCAATTGATTGGCCGTGATGAGTATTCTATCATAGGCTTGGTAAGGATACACATGTCCACCACTAGAACTAAGGAGTAACAAGTTTATTAAGGTAAAATGGGTTTTTATAATAAGGCTTAGGG
The DNA here is from genome assembly GCA_026074375.1 of Tanacetum coccineum. NCBI lineage: Eukaryota > Viridiplantae > Streptophyta > Magnoliopsida > Asterales > Asteraceae > Tanacetum > Tanacetum coccineum. The sequence continues at coordinate 15,214 of BQNB010143760.1, read as the reverse complement.
TTGATCATTCTACAATCTTTCACCAAAAGTACCACACCAACAGGGCAACTGAATCACACATACATAGCCATAACGACGGAATAGACATGTGTGTTCGATCACATCCTTATTCGAGTTTAACTAAGGGTTAGGATGAAGAATGATATAGGGTGTGGATCTTCTAACTTTCACCAAAAGTAATAAACCAATGAGGCAGCTGAATCACACATACATGGCCATAATGACAGAATAGACATGCATGACTCGATCACATCCTCAAAAACAGTACAACCAAGGTTAATGATTAGGAAAGGAAATAAATTGTTGTTAAATAAAATTCACGAAACAAATAGGTTAAGTCCAAATAGATAAGGTACAAGTTGCTAGACACTTTTTCCCGACCGTTACCATGATAAAGACACATAAATATTTACACAAACGTCCTGGTCATAGATAAAAAACAACAACCTAAGTTGGCATTCCCTTAACGGTTAACTTTCCAATCATCACATACTTTACATACTTTTACAAAGGCAAGTGGCGATATCTACTACTTTACACAAAACTTTACATCATTGATTTATAACCATCCATCAACGAATAATCGATCCTTCAAATAATTTCATCGGTTTAAGCTTTAACGAACCGAATATCTTTAAACTTTCCTCCTCTTTTTTTGCGACTTTTATAATTTTTTCTATTTTTTTAACAATACATATCTACGAATTTCTGTGTAATTTCACCATCTTCACGATCATAATAATTCCGGATAATTTCCTCCATGATTCTTCATTCTTCGGATGTACCAATAATTGTGATGGTAGTAAAAATATAAGTGTATTATGACTAATACTTAACATCAATTGCAATGTGCAAATTTCCCAACCATCACCATAGATAAAAATGTCACAGACAGAGAATACTACTTTACACTTAAGTCAACAAGCAACTGATAAATAGACTTTATCTAACAAGTTAGGCTAAAGGGTGCAAAGGGTAACGAATACATTATTTTTTGGGGTTTGTTTATTACCTAAAGGAATGGCTCAATAGGTTTTTCTAGGGGAATCTTACTCTTACAATGAGAAAACAAAGGGATTATTCGGGGTTAACTAACCAGTGTAGTTTAGTTAACAAACAACATATAAAGGCTTTTTGGGTGTAAATAATAGAAATTAACCAATTAAACAAGTTACCCTATCTATAATCCAAGTACTTAGTTATTGTGGTCTCGAATAGATATACCAAGCCAAGTTCTAAAGTCTACAACATCACCAGCACACTCATTTTTGTGGAATTTAGGTAAACATTTAGAAACGGATAAGGCTAAATCCTCACAATATCTTATAAGAGTTATGTGTGCAGGTTATGTAACTGGTAATTTCACAAAAGCATGCTTGAAAAAATATATTAAATTTGAGCATTATTTAAGCATTTTAATATGAAAAATAGGACAAGTAATGTTCTAATTCCCATCCCCTCACTTAAGTTATACAATGTCCTCGTTGTATAGATAAAACATTAAAAACAAGAAATTAAAAGAATTAGAATGAAAACTCCCCTAATGTTTTGCTCGGTAGATTCTTCAGGTTGAGTTTATGAGCAAGAATGTGTATTGTCAATGCGTCTGGATGCCAACATGACTACAACACACGCATAGGATTCCAGATGATTGATACTTCACCAATTTTTTCATTATTTTCCCACAGGTCCATGCAGAAATATAGGAAATACAATGCAATGATATATCTCCGTGTATTCGTTGGTTAGACTCGAAATAAAAACCTAAAGACTGTACAAGAAGTCGATACGCCATGTCCATTCCCCATGATACGCCGTATATGATACTCTGTAAAACCAATCTAATATAGTGTTCAGAAAGTCTATACGCTAGCATTCGTTAACGATTACTCTAGTTCGATCATTCTGACTATAAATTTAATTGCAAAAAAAATAAAGACTGGATAACGTCCAGATAGTCAATACGCCATATCCATGGGGTTTAGATACGCCGTATAGACAGTCTGGAAAGACAGACTCGATAAGAAAATGGAAAATACATTCCGGGTTATCTCCCGGCAAGCACTTTTGTTTACATAAAAGTCTTTAAGTTAGACTTGCCCCACTTTAATCCCATCCTTGTAAAACAATATGGGGTCGAACGAGATGCCAAACGACAGATATAAATTCTTGATCAAATTTATTGGCGTCCCTTTGTTAAGAAAATTACAAGTCACGATATTAAAACCTAATTCCTTGATAAAAGTTCCAGTTTTGAAAAATTTATTTGATGTATCATGACTTGTTTCCAAAATCTTATTTGACCCTTGTGCATAGGCACCAACATCGGTATTTATTACATTATCCCCAGAAGACTGTTTGATATCGATTTTATCATCATCATTGTCCTTATCTGATATATCATCGGGATAAATTACGTTAAAAGGAAATAGATCATTAAAGTATATAACGTTATGTTCCTCACCATCACATTTGGACAATGATGTTTTATCTTTCAAATTAAATTCATCGACATGTTGAGGACACATATTAGATTCAGTTAAGAAATCTGATTTAGACGTTAGAGCATCATTGTAAACAATGGCTGGAAATTCATTCTCAAAATCTTTAAGGTAGTCTAAATCATCCAAATAACTGACCGTAGGATTGGGTGACGGAAACGAAGGCATATTGACTTTATCAAAATCATTTTCCGAATCCGTTTTCAAATTATCGACATAAATTATTTTATAAGAAAATGAATTTTTGTCAAAAATTACCATGTAATTTTCATCGTCAGATTCGTCAAAACGATATTCTAAAGTCAATTTCATTGTTGTTAAGAGGACTTACCGTGGGTTCACACGAGAGTGCTGCCTGAGACGTATACGTGTCACCAAAGACTATATTAAATATCGGTTTCAACCATCTGAGTTGTGAACTAAATCACAACCATCCTAAATTCTACCATACGTAGCAGTTCCCAGTTATATACCTTTCGATGCTTACGAGCTTTTTCTTCCTCAATCCTGATTTATTCTTCCATGGTAATGTTGGGGTCGTTCATATTTACTTGTGATGAATTTTCTAGGAGAGAAAGCTGTCAAATAACTTAATACGTCGTGTTTAGTAAATTGAATACGTCATATTATATAAACGCGATATGCAAACAAGCAATAACACATAATCTTAAACTAATCTAAATTACACTAATCCTAAGGGTTAGATCTAATCTAATACTAATAACAAAAATATCAAATAAAATTCAAGATTAAAATTTTACTCCCCGACAACAACGCCAAAAACTTGATTGTGTTGTCATGTAGGGTTTATTTTATGATAATTCAATTTTTAAATTTATATTTTGCCTACTTTACCTAAAACAACACTTTAACGGGCAGTGCACCCGGTCAGATGGAGTTTCGTGGTAAGTTGGATGTCGATCACTAAGAGCGAGAACTAATCTTTTATTTTACTAATATTTTGGTTAACTAAACTAAGATAATTTAAACTATGTATGTTAATCCTAATTCTAACGGATAAAGGGGGATTTTCTGCCTGAGAAACTGGCACAGGTTTTGTGGTGACTTAGATCTACTTAAGACACAATAACACACGCAAGCAGATAAACAAAAGATAGAAGAGCGGTCTAGCCAAATATAAGAAAACTGTATTAACCGAAATTAATCCAATTAGAATGTTGGTTTGTTTATTTCGTGCAATGAATACTTATCTCGAGGCGGCATATCATTCTTAAGACTTAGGCGTTTGTAACAACTCGAGTTTCAGGTCAACGTCTATCCCTAGCCTAAGATAGTTATTTTTAATTACGTAAATAATTAAGTCGTTAATCTAATCGTAGGTTGATTAGAATTTCCGATTTATTGGTGAATTGTCATTTTGTGATTTAGTTTTTCTATTTGTTTTTAGCATTTAAGAAAGTCAGAAAAATTATTTTTTATTTAAAAAATTTGCTTATTACTCTGAGAGCGTAAATATGTTAATTTTGTATTTTTTGTTGTTTCCTTGAGTTTTTGTAAAAACCGTGTTTAAAGGTCGTGTTTTATAAGGTTTAACGTTTTATTAAAGGTTTTAAACAATATTTAGTGGGACGGATTTAAAATATTTACAAACATGATGTTACTCGTGTTTGGTCGACTAAGTAACGAAAATATAACCAATTTGTATTAAATTTGCAAGGACTTATGAAAGGAGGGGTTAAAATTGCCAATTGATTAAACTTGTATTATATAAATAGGACATACATATCACTTATAATTCTTTTATGAAATTTTCACTTTGCTTGCTCTCTCCCCTCCCCTTGTCCGTTCGAACTAGCACACACACACAAACATTGCCATATCAAATTTGTTACTTACATGCATTACAATCAATTAATACCATATTAATCCTTGTTCAATCCTCTAAATTTTCTACTAAAGAAACCTCACATTCAATGAGTATTTAAGAAGTTGGGGTTTTGGCCAATTTCTATTGATTTGGTGTATAAGGAAGTGTTTCTAGTTGATAGATTGTTGTCATATTGAAGTGGTTTGGTTTGAAAAGGTTGTTTGGTTCGGTCTTTGGCCAATATCCATAGTCAAGTCTTGTTCTAGCTTTGTGAGTTTATACTTGTTGTTATTTGTTGATTAATTTAATGATTATTACATGTATGTAATTATAGCTAGTTGATTCAAGTGTAAAATGGGTTTGAAAGTATTTCAAGTATGAACATATGTTTGATGGTTTTAGTACATGTTTTTAGGCTAGTTAAACATGTTGGAATGGTTGGATTTTGGTAAAAATAAGTTTTGATATGACTTTGTGTTAACTTTTGTTGACCAGAAAGTTTGACTTGACCATAGCCTGCCGAGAAATTTTTGAAATCTAAATTAGGCTTTTGAATATGATAAAGGATGTTCTAAGGTCCGTTTTGATATGACTTCGGTTAAAAAGTCAACTACGAAGTTTGATTTTTAAAAGTCAAACTTGAGTATACTTTTGAATTTAGTTTATAACAAGCAAAGGATTCGTAATGTTAGTTAAACTAAGGTGAAATGATAAGTTTGGGTTATATTATCTTTACTTTCGGCAAGCTTTCTAAAAATAGAAACTTTATTGAAAACGTTGTGATATTATTAAGTAAGTCAAAGCGAAATGTTTTGCGTCGCACTTAGAGATTCTAGTATATGATTGTGTATACGTAATATTGATACATATACATACATATATATACATACATATATATACATACATATATATACATACATATATATACATATATATATATACATACATCAATATATGATATGTTATACTTTTAGTCATGTGCCGCTATATATGTACTAAATAGGTCGCGGTTGAGACGTGAAGTTTATTGCGCTTGTTGATTGATTGATTGATTGATTGAATTTGATCATTTGCTTAAGGTGAGTTCATAGCCTCACATTAATTCATTTTAATATTTATTAAAACTGCCGAAGGGGGATACATGTTTGTTTTTTATAAATTAGACACGGATGAATATTATGGTATGTTGGACCGATTATGAATTAGTTTCCTCATAGCTACTATTTGTCGAAGTCCTTATTTCATGACCGGTCCCATCTTTCATGAACCTCATTGCCTGTATGTGAAGTAAACACTAATACATTAATAGACTATGTTTGACAACCCTGTCTGGGGTGAACCTTTGTGACCACCCTGTCAAACGGACATTTTGTTATTAGAAATTAATAGGTATATGACAATAATACCTTGTTTGGGGCACCTTTTAGCATATGAAATGCCATATGTTTTGTTAACGTTCGGTGTCATGAGCTTATTGCGTGAAAGAAAAGAAGTTTTAATACAATTGTTTAGCCTCAAAATATTGAGCCGAACAGGAAGTTCGTTCATTACGTGTACGAGTCTCGGTCATTTAATTAGTTAATGTTGTAATAGTATAATATCGGGAATCGGGCTCGATAGTTAATCTAATATTGTATATGTTTCGGGTTTAATCCCAAGCAAAACCCGAGCCCGTCCCTAGTTAAAATATCCTGCGCGTCATTTAACGCGACGGGGTATATAAACTCTTTTCTATTTAGAAAAGAGTTAGTTGTTCATTTCTAAATTAATTCCTTTTCCTATATTCTCTCATCTCTCTCTCTCTTCTTTCTCTCTCTAAAGAAATCAACTCATCTCCTCATCTCTTTTCTTGATCTAATTTCGTGTATGATATATATGTTATGAAGTGTTAACGGGATCCTACAATTGGTACCAGAGCCTAAGTGGATTTCTGTTTGATTCTTGTGGTTAATTAGCAAATTTCGTGGCTTATTTTGGTTCTAAAACCCACGAACTCAAAAAAGCTTACTTGGCATAATTTGTTGTTAATCATGTGGTTTTCTTGTTACTAATGCTAAAGAAGTTCATGTGTTGCCACTACAAGTGATTAACAAGGCTCAAGTTCGAAATCAAAGCCAAAAAGGTTCGAATTATTTTATGTTCTTCGTGGAGAGTTGCCTAATTTTGTGACGATCCAAGAAGAAATACATGTTATAGGAAGCTTAATCTTGGTATATCTCCTTAGTATTGCATGTTAGAGCTTTGATTCGTGGATAGAAAAGCTTATTTGAGTGATTTTGTCCAATTCGACCTTGTGTTCATCGTGGAGGGTTGCTTATTTAAGTATTTGTTCTTCACGGCGGTTTGACTAGCTAGGGGACAAGATCCACGATTTAAGGAAATAGTCCAACTGCTGTTGTTTGACCACAGTGCGAGTTATGTTTATATTAATAAAAATAATACACGGCGAGTTTTGCTATATAAGGTGTGCGTTTGCCTTATTTAAGGCGGTTTGCTTTGTCTAAGAGGCGATTTAACAGTTCAAAGGCGAGTTGCTTATTATATTGAGATAAAATCAAACGTTATTCTGCCCACATTAAAAAAAAATGTGGCGTTTGATTATTTTATATAGGCGACGAGTTGCTCACATAACCAGCGAGTTGTCATCTTTCAAGGCGGTTTGATTTGTTTTCAAATGGCGAGTTGCTAAGCTAGGCGGCGAGTTAAGATAGAAAATCAAAGCAGCGAGTTAGTCAATCTGCTAGCTTTGCTATTAAAAATAAAGGATGGCGGTTTGCTTTTAATAGTCCACAAGCGGTTTGATTATTTTATACTGCCGGCGAGTTAGCAAATACTGAAGGCGGTTTGCTCAACACCTAACCGCATCGATTGCTAACCACGACCCCCATTTTAGCGGACACCTTTTTTTACGAAAAAAAGTTGAGTAATATTAATTTTTTATATAGCCTTTCTAACTTATTTTTACATCAAATTCAAATTTTGGTATAGGGTTAAAAATTTTTCCGTCAGACCACCTTTTTAGCGACTTTTTTCGGGGAAAAATTAAGTAAAATATAATTTTTCTATAGCATTTTTAGCTTATTTTTACACCAAATTTAGATTTTGGTAATAGGGTAAAAATATTTTTTTTTTCATAATCCAACTGCGCCGAATTCCAAACAAACCAAAACCAAAACCATCGAGAAGGACTTAAACTGCACAAATCATTCACAACAAACAAACCATTAACTACCAACGATCATTCATTCACGGTTATCTAGTGATCTTGTAAAATCCCGTTAATCATTTGTCGGTTTTGATCATAGACGAGTAAAATCCCGTGAACGTGAATTGCATACAACCACAATTTCAATCACATCATATCCACTTAAGATCCAACAAAATCTTTCACACTTCATAGTTAATATCCATTCATTCATCATGTCTACTCCAGTCAGTACATCCTCAACAGATAGTCAAATGCACAATAATATCATGGCAGCTGGTTCGAAAGATCGTCCACCAATGCTTGGACCAGGAAGATATTCACAATGGAGATCACGTTTTCTACGGTACATTGACACAAAAAATAATGGTGAGGGACTGAAAAAATGCATACTTAATGGTCCCTACGTGCCAACAAGTGTACTTATTCAAGCTGTTCCAGCAGCGGAAGGTCGTCCTGCAGTTCAACAACATACAGCAATTGAAACTGTATTGAACATGACTCCAGAGAACAAAGAACACTTTCAGTCTGAAAAGGAAGCAATTTTCTTGCTTTTAACTGGTATTGGAGATGAAATCTATTCAACTATGATGCATGCAACAACATCAAATGAAATATGGATAGCCTTGAAAGCACAACAGGGTGAATCGTTGAACGTACAAGATGTAAAGACCAATCTGTTCTGGGAATTTGGGAAGTTTACTTCTCGAGATGGAGAATCCATGGAGTCGTATTACTCACGGTTTTACAAATTGATGAATGAGTTGACAAGGAACAACTTGCAAGTTACACTAATGCAAGTGAATGTTCAATTTCTTCAACAGCTTCAACCAGAATGGTCAAGGTTTGTGACGCTTGTCAAGCAATCAGAAAAAATAGACACCATCTCATATCACAGACTATTTGACATTCTGAAGCAGTTTCAAAACGAAGTTAATGATATCCGTTCTGAGAGATTAGCCAGAAGTGCAAATCCATTAGCACTTCTTGCGGCTGCTCAACCATATTCAGATAACTACTATCAGGCACCAAAACCTCAAAGATCGAATGCACCATCATACACGCAATCTTCTTCCACACGACCAAGTGCGTCTACCAGACACAAAGGTAAAGAGATCGCCAAACCAGTTACTCCTCAATCTGAGTCCGTTTCTGAGGAAGACAGTGATCCAGAACAAGCTCGGAGGGATAAGGATATGAAAAAGAATTTGGCACTCCTTGCTAAGTACTTCAAGAAGCTGTACAAACCTACCAACAACAACCTTCGAACTTCTTCAAACTCCAGGAACAAGACTGAAGATACCACACCAAGGTATAACAACGACAATCAGTCAGGGCAGTTTGGGAATCAAAGGACGATGACAGTTGCTGGGGCTAGGGAAACAGTGGGCAGTCCGGTAGTGCAACAAAATGGGATACAGTGCTTTAACTGCAAGGGATTTGGACACTATGCCAGGGAATGCAGGAAGCCAAAGCGGGTTAAAGACTACGCGTATCACAAGGAGAAGATGATGATGTGCAAACAAGCTGAACAAGGTGTTCCACTTCAAGCTGAGCAAGCTGATTGGCTAGAAGACACGGATGAAGAGATTGATGAACAAGAATTGGAAGCACATTACAGTTACATGGCAAAGATTCAGGAGGTCTCACCTGAAGAATCCAGTTCTACTGGTCAGCCACTGGAACATGTACAGAACCATGATGAAAATGATGCGTTTGCCAATGTGAGACGACATTCTGAGCAACCTGAATCCATTAACGACACATATGTTTTGGAGAAGGATGATAGCAATGTCATTCCTGATTCATCAAATATATGTACTAATGATAATCAGGTTGATCAAAATGCGGCTGAATGTGTTGATGAGCGTGCTGCACTTGCTAATTTAATTGCTAATTTGACTCTTGATACGGAGGAAAACAAAACGATATTAAAGCAATTAAAGAAAGCAAACGCATCATTGACTCAAGAACTGAAGGAGTGCAAAACTAACCTTGATGAGTCTAGTAGGGCTCTGGGGGAGGCTACTAGCAGTCGGGATAGTTCTCTGATTGCACTTCAGACCAAACAGACTGAGCTTGAGAAGTACACGGCCCTTAATGACCTAACGAGTGATTATAAAATACTTCAAACAAAGTTAAATGAAACTCTAGGACTATTAGCTC